>JAVQJF010041313.1:0-26958 GCA_036023855.1 Gadopsis marmoratus
TGACGTCACGGTGGGCACGAGACTCGTCTGACCTCTGGACAGGATGTCGTACGTTCACTTATTCTGTAACTTCGGGTCATTCTGAGCCCGTCTGCAAAAAAGAGACACGTTCGCGAACAAACCTTTGGCTCTAAAACACTGAAGACACCCAGCCGGGGGCTCCTGCTCAGGTATCCACCGCAGCGTGCGTCCATATCAGTCGGCGTGTATCACATTTTCTGCAACTTTCTCCTCTCAATCACACGGCCTGTCACCTGTCAGTTCCCTGCCCTGCACTCCGGTTATCTGTCAGCTGTCAGCAGATTTGTTATTTATTTATTTATTTTCGCCTCTTCTCAGTCACATTCAGGCCAACTATTATATAGTGAATCCACGAGAAGTGGAGGGAAGAAGTGACGCGTCGCTCCCTCACTCCTCCATCATAATTCAGGCCTGTTACTCCGCCTGGTCTGGCGAAACTCAAAACTGTGATTCGCTTAATTGGGGATAAGCTCCGAGGCTTTATTTATTTATTTATTTTGTCTTGGAGATTAGAAGTATTCCTCCACATTCGTGCCAAAAGAATCTTCCAAGACCGCTTAAAAAAAAAAAAACCCCCCCCCCCCCCCATTTTTGTGGCTGCCATTAATCATTTAAAGCTTCCACATTTCTTCCCATCGAAATAGACCCACTTATCTTATTACTCAATAGCCTATAAATGTCTTGCTGATCAGGCGAAAGTTAAACATATGCAAGTGTTTTTTGATTGATAACAGGGGGGCTGTTTTCGGCAACGGCTGTCAGGCACTGACACAGCGCTCTGAGTTATTAGGGCAGAGAAGGGCAGCCATAAATTTCGACCGTCAGGCAAAAACTCCTTTATTGTGGACGTGATGGATGGCTCGCTGCGGCAGACACCAAATTCTCGGGCTTTATCCTTAAATGGCTGCACGTTTTTTTTTTTTCTTCTTCGTCGCCGTAATTCATTACTTTTAAAACAGAAAGCTTGAAATCTCCTGCAAGTATTTCTCACAAGGACACGTTTTATGAATCACCCAGAGTCCGTGCAAAAAACAACCGTTTACAAGCAGGGCTGGGTACCTCAAGTGTGTGATCACACAGAAAGCAAGCCTCTACCTTGTCTGTGCGTTTAAACATTAAGGATTCCTATTTTCATATTTGTTTTCTTTAAAAGTCTCTTAGAGCTCACATGTCCTCATGAATTCAGGAAAAAGATGCTTTGGGGGGGGGTAACCTGAGTGAAGGTTCCCTGAATGCTTTTCTTTAGTTTCCTTAAAGTGTCTTTATTGAACACAATCTGGCCAGTTTGTTACCAATGTTACAAGACGTAACCTTTTCATCCTCTAGAAATGACATTTTATATTCATAAAAGATGTGTTCGTTAGACACATGTTCAGTAACAATCTTTAAAAACTTTTTTCTTTTTTAAAAACAGAGTTATACTACTGGCCATTGAACATCCTTATGTTTACCCTTGTCCTTGGCCAGATAATACAAAATGATAAACAAGATGCTTGGAAAATAGTTTTCACCACACAGGTTGGCAAAACTATAAATCTTTTTCAGAATCTTATTTAGTCCTTGAAAGTACAAAGTTATATTTTTGCTTCTTTAAGTGTTTTCTTTGAATGTATTCAGCTTCATATGACATCTCAATGAGCTAAATTGGGGCATGAGATTGCCCTCTACCTGTCTTCAGCACTGTTTTGACTTAGTTTAAATTTTAGTCTTGATTTTATGTGCTTGTCTACAGAAATAATACCTTAAATCTGCGTTGGACACAGCTTCACAGTGTATCTTTGGAGTTGATTAAAAATGGAAAATAATGGCAGTCAGAGTGACAGGAGCTGCTATTATGACTGTTTTGTTTGTTGTAATTTTATAATGTGTATTGTATGTTTGAGCTCTGCAAGTAGTATGGCTACTACAGGGTTAATAAAACAAGTGCATGCATATGACACTGTAGTCCATTTTTTAATAAACTCTTTTGTTAGTGTTTGCTCTATGAAATGATACCCGACCTCATGAAGGAGTGTCTAAGTGATATATTTGTGAAATCCTTTCTTTTCCAGGCACTTTGGAGTTTCTAGGCAGCAGCAAACGATTTGCTTAAACAGCATGAAGGTAAGTCACTGCTCCAATCTTATTATTCTTGCACATGTACCTTAAAAACATCACAAAAGCCTCAAACTATTAGAAAAATGACCAAAACCCAGGTGCAAAAGTCCTTGACATATAGCTTTCAAAAAAGGATATGGTCGATAAATGCAGCACTATAATGTCGAGCAAATGGAATATGAAATTCCCTCAACATGACATGAAAATTCACCTTGTGGCAGCCGGCGCAGGGTGCGCCGCGTCAGCAGCCAGACAGGCCGACTGGATCTGACAGGTAAAAAGGGGAGATGATGGTTAGAAGCTGCTATTGTTTCATGCCGCTTTCTTGACCTGTCAGGTCCCGGCGCAGAGGCCTGGATCGAGGACCCCCTTGTCACATGCAAACAGTCTTAAAAGGCCGTTATCCAGAGTATAGCGATTGCTCCTGTTTAATTGATTTGCTTTGCACTGAGGCCTGTCACATTAATAATGGTTGAGTACATCCCTAGTGTGTCACCCAGAGTGGTGCGTCTATCGGGAAATTAACAGCCTTAACTAACTGCTGTCTGCGAAGCAAGAACTGTGTGATCATATGAGATGCAGCAGCTTCATACGTAGGCTGAATCTGTGGTATTTACAATATAACTGCTCTCTGTTGTGCAGCAGCTCTACATTTAGTTTTTTCCATATGTATTTTTAAAACTGGCAACAGTTTGACCTCTTCATTTACATAGCTGTGTATATGGCTATATTATAACCGCAGCTCATTATGAACTTCCATCCAGAGTAAAACAGAGCTACGCTGACAAGTAAATGGTGTTGAGTGAATAAGACTCAGATTACGCTCTCCACCACTTCACAGGAGCCTTTGACAGGTTGCAGTAGACATTAAGTCTCTCTGATATTTCCATGACTGACTGACAGGTTGAAATTGCTCCCATCACCTTGATAGCATGGTAATGCACCTTGCATGTGGACTGTCTTTAAAGTGCAGGAAATTAGACTCCAAGTTGAGAGTCGCCTTTCAACCAAATATGACAAGAAAATAGACTGCTTTTCTTCTACACCCGGAGAGGAAAAAGGGCCCCACAGAAGCTGGCACTGAATAAGAGGTTATAGGAGAAAGTGTCAGGAAGTATTACTGATATTATGTGTTTAAGACAGGACATTTCAGATACTTAGAAGTCATACCCATTCCCCTTGACTACACCCAAGATATTTTCCTCCCCCCATCTGTGTCAAATACTGTAGCGCTGACTTCATTTGCAAAAAGCTCAACTCGGAGCTGACATGAAGAACTTGCGCTATCTCGCCGTGAGTCAGACGATGGGAGCACAGCATGACGGAAAGAGTTAGAAAAGTTGAGGTGCAGCCAAGATTGCGACTGTGAAGGGTCTTTTTCACGTTGTCTCCTCAATTAGTTAAAGCTGGTCAGGAGTAGGAAGTAAAGCCTATGGAGATTATATGCTGTCGTCCACTTAACATCAGGTAGGTGAGGATCCTGGCGAGTTGTAGTCATGCTGTAGAGAAGAGTTAACTTCACCTAGCCTCCCTGTTAGCAGTGGAACCAGTGGCTCAATTCAACCTGACAGCTGCCATATTACTGGTTCATAAATTTGTGGGAACTTCAAGAAGCTACTGTAAGACCTACTGTACTGTATCTACTTGTCTAGTAGCTTCAGTCATGTTTGCTTTTGATGACATCGAAGTTTGGCATGTGACTTTGATTAACATTCGGGCTTCATAATATGATTATTTTCATTATCGATTAATCTGTTGATGGCTTGTTTTTATTAATCCACTGATCCTTTGTCAGAAAATGGTGACAAATGCCCATTATGATTTCCTAGAGCCCAATTTGATGTTTTAAAATGGCTTATTTTGCCTGACCAACAGACGTCTAAATTCGGATTGAAAGGATATAAATCGAAAAAAGCAGCAAAGCCTGAAGCTGGAAATAAAGAATGTTTGGCATGTTTTGCTTGATAAATTATCAAAATTGTTGTTGATGCATTTTCTGTCCATCCACTAATTGATTAATCGACTAATTGTTGACCCTCTCACTTACTTTATTTCTCTAAGTATTGAATCGTATATGAGTGAAAAAGACACCAGACAACAGCACATTTGTCTGTGAAGAAGTCAAAGAAGTATAAAATCAACATTCTCCCCACTGACACACACGCAGAACCAAATGCTGATCCCTCACATTTCCATTTACTTTAGATTTAATTTATGGAGCCTAAGCCGGGGTGAAAATGTACAGGTAGGGTGTTATGGCACTGGAAGCGCTGTGCAGGTCGGGATGAATGTCTGTGATGGGCAGATTATTCAGACTAAAGTAGGCCTAAAGAATGATCTTGTCACATTTCACAGGCAGGATTAGGGATACACAGGAGGAGCGCTTCACTCAGGAATTAGTGTCATGTGGTCGGCTGGAGACGAGCATGCAAGGTATTCGCCGAGACAGGCTTGGACACTTACTGCTCCATTTGTCTACTTAGTGATCAAATACTGAGGTTGATGGTTATTTCTCTGTCGTCTGTGGATTATGTGATATGTGTTCATCTTTGTGTCTTAACACATTGTGAACCTGTGTGAATTTCAGAGATCAGAAGACCCTGTGGACACCCAGAACTGGGTTATTTTTGCTTCTTTTTATTCATACACCACATGCAATTATATGTATATGTTTACAATATAGCATTAGATACAACACACAATGCCATCTTGACGTGTGGCCCATAGCAGCACCTACTATATTTGTGGCTTTGCATTTTAATATGGTGTGGTGAGTGTCTTCAGGCTATCAGAATGAGCTATTACCACGATGATTGAAGAGTGTGAGGGAGCGTGCGAGCTAAAAGACAAAGTAGAAGAGGCCTGACAAATGAAATCAAACTTCATAAGACCTGCCAGTGGTGTCAGTTGTTATCCATATCTCAAGCGCATTATGGCACTGCAGCGCAGCGTACTGCCTTCTCATCTGTCGGCTCAAATATATCACATTTTTGACTGTTTCTTTTAAGTCACAAGTGTCAGTGTGAAGAGGAGTCTTAATTGACAACTGAGTGGCACAGATGTGGACTGCTGCCTTTATTTTGGTGCCAAGAAGGGTTGTGTTGTTTTGATGAGCTATTATTGGCAGAAGCCAGTAGCAGAGTCGGCCTGGAAATGGGAAGTGACATCAGACAGAGAGGAGCTTGTCATTGTCTTCAGGCGAGTTCAATCTCGCTGTAAGTTAGGAACAGCCTGTTGAAATGTCACTCAGCAGACTTTCTTATCTTTTGAGAAGAGAAATTTGGCTTGATTTGGTGAAATTTTAGCTGAAATTATGTAGACATTTGCCATCTGGATTTTGAATAGCTGAAACAAGTTGGCATGGTTTCAAAGAAATTCTTTTCTGGTAAATTAGATTTATTATGTCAAACATAGAAAGCTATGAGCCTCCAGCCTTCATATACAGGACATTTAAGATCTGTAGCCCCAAATTTGTAACCGTGTTACTCATAATAGTATTTGTCAAAATTCACTGGAGGTCTGATTCTCTTTCATAGCATTTGGTGAACGTAAACATAATTACAGGGTCTATTTGTCCAAAAGGAACCCCAACATATTTTCTTAGTTAGCTTATAGTGGTGCCTAAACATTTACATAGTTTTGATATTATGCTTTGAAGTATCCCTCTCTGAGATATCGTTAGAAAATTCAATGCGGGGAAAAGAAGGCTATTTCATCAGCAGAAAGAATTTCCATTGAATGCTTTTCACAGTGAGGTATGTGGATTATCCAAGGACTTTATTTCTAGAAAGATATGTTCTTGATTTTTTTGAATGTAACTTTTAGCCATGCTAGCGACACGGCTTTAGGGATGGCAATGTAGCATTTGGTGAGTTGTCTTTCGGTCGGTCTGCAGGTCCACCACCTTGATCCAGATTGCATTGTCATTGTGGGCATGTTAGCATGCTGATGCTTAGCACTTACCTCAGTGCACTGCTGTGCCTAAATACAGTCTCACAGAGCTGTCAGCATAGCTGTAGACTCTTAGTCTTGTTTTAATGCTGTGAACACTACAAATGAAATTGTTCAGTTCCATTGTACTGGGATGGAGGGAGACACCTATCGCAAAACATGGGCAAATTAAACCAAACCTATCTGCATGGCTAGATACCACTATAGCTGTGGCTAAAGTGAGAAAGCATTTGTGTGTAATTGGGTGAACTGTCCGTTTATAATATGATTTGAGGACCGGATTGCATTCACCATAACAACTAATGTAAACTGTTGTGCTTGATACTGTAACCAGCACTCTGAGCACATCTGGCATTTATAAGCAGCTCAAAGTAAATCAATGAGGCATCTGTAACATGTAGCTCAATAGAAGCACTTCTTAATCACAAAGTTCTCTAATATTCGCTCAGTTGGTAGTACAGTGTGAAGAAATAGCCCTCAGCGCATCTTACTGTACATTGATCACGAGCACGAGACCTAAGGCAACAATGCACAAAAGAAAAATGTCTTCCTTATTTTCACTCATCCGAGGCTCCATGCAGCCCTTAATAGACAGAATCAGAATGTCTGCTGTGGTGTTGCAGGCTTTATGAGACCATTACCGCTTTTTATTGTGTATCCCTGGACTAATGGCTTTCTGCAGTCCCTCTGATTTACGGCCTGTCAGCTTTGTGGCTGTCCATTAGAACGGGAGGTTGACATGAAGCCAGTGGTTGAAGTGCCCGCTGTTAAAAATAAGGAAGTCATGTCTCACACATAGACGCCAGGCTCCTAAAACCTCTGTTCCAAAACACATTCATGGCTGCTTGCTTTCCAGATTGTTTTCGTCTTTTCATATGCTGCCTCTCTTCATGGGCAGTTATATTAAGTCATTTACTGCAGACAAATGTTGTTTCTGAATGACATAAATGACACATCTACAGTAGATAGTAGGAAAAATAAAGGTCTGTCTAATCCATTAACATGCATTAACACTTAACGTTTAGAATAATCTGCATTAAACTGTGTTTTTATGGGTGCTTTATTATAGTGCATAAGCTGTGGTCCCAGCACTTAAACACGTCATTAAATATTAGTTTGTCATTAGGATTTTATTTTCAGCTTTGATTTCGTAATGTTTTATGGGTTGGGTGGTATCCTTTTAGTAAAGTACTGTATGAGTCACTCACACATAGATGAGGGTTTCTGGTGCTGACATCAGTTATACCTAGAAAACACAATTATTTTAAAATTAACAGATAATTCTGGTTTATTTCACCTTGGGTCTTATTTTCATAGTTTAGGCCTTCATTTCTATCAGTAATAAAAACAATGCACTAACCAAAGTAATTGGTGAGATCTGGGAACATGGTGATGTCATTAAAAACAGGACAAGTGGTCAGTCGATTCATACTGATTTTATTTGATTTTTTTTTATTTATTTTGGGGGGGGATCTTTTCCTTTGTTAGACAGAGGACTGTATAGAGGAAAAGAGAGAGATGTGGATGACATGCAATAAAGTTCCCCAGTAAACCTTAAACTGTGGACGTTGTGATTATATGGTCATCATCTAAAACCCAGAGATCAGCAGGATGGCCTGTGATGACATTTTAAACAAACCCCGTGGTTAGCCAAACATATTTAAAAGAAAAAACAAAGGTAATTATGACCCTGTCTGTTGTATGCATCCATCACAGTTTACAGACAGACTTCCTGTTTCAGTTTAGACCTACTATACTTACAATTGTCATGTGCGCACTGCTATTATACATGCTGCCTTACTGGAACTTAATGGAATGGAGCCATTATTACTGTTAGGAATTACACAATCTTATTAGTTAAGCTTGTTTTTCCTGCTATGACAAGTCAAAATGACTCCTGTGAAAAGGCCTATTTGCATTAGATCAGGCTTTGTATTAGATCAATATTTAAATTCGATCCAGACTAGACTTGGGTGATGATAAATTCAGACAAATCAGTGGCATTTTCAAAACTTAAAAAATGCAGAGATCATAGATGAAAATCAGAAACGTGTCTGACTGTGTTACTGTTCCTTGCCAAGATGAGCATATGCAGACAAACAGGAAGGAATGTTTAATTTAAAGCGGATCGTAACTGGATCACTATAAAGGAAAGCCACCTCAGACTTTTTCCTCAGTTGGCTCTTGTTTGACCTTTCATACTGCATTTTTTTTATGTACAGCTGGACTAACTTTAAAGTCTGCTGAGTTGCAGAACGGTGCCTTTACCTCAGATAATCTGTCCCGAATCTTCCATAAACCTCACTTTATTAGCTCATACACAAGGATCATCCACGCGGAATTAGAGCAGAAATATTTATCCGGGACTATTTAACTTCCTTCAGATGTTTTGCGAGGAAATCACATTGTACAAAACATGCTCTGCAGTTGCTGTATGTGATACAATTAACACATTTTACTCTGAAAACCACAGGTACCATGTCAGTATTTCGCTGTCTTTCCCTAATTGTTCGTGGTGCATCACAGCCACAGGCGGGGTGTTATAGGTGATCCCTGATGAGGGTGGAGCTGGTCCTGCTTCACATAAAATCAATTCTGGCCTTTGGTGTTGGCAAGCCAGCGGGGTTGGGGGCGAGGAGGGGGAACACATGTCTGACACCTCCTGACTTTTTCATGAGGTAGTGTTTGAAGTTTTAAACCCCCACAGAGGATTCTCGGGGCGATGAACATAAAAGGGGGTGCAGCTTAAAGCTCAGGCATATTATCATCAACGAAGACCATTACCCAGTTTGACGAGGAAAGTCAAATGATTCGATTTTGATGTACCTCAGTGAGTAATTTTAAGACCTGGAAGAATTACTAACAATATTGCACTTTTCACAAGCCAATTTATTTGATGACGCAATGGTTCTTCACTAATGGCATGTGTTTTCTTTTATGACGGACGTCCTTTCATTACAAGCTTCTCTTAAGTCGTCCTTGTCTCGAGTGGTTCTGTTCGCTCTCTGTTCATGCGCTGTGGTGGGCACAAAGAAGAGGAGCATGACCTCAAAGCATCTTTTGTTGCAGAGGCAGTGAAGGGTGATGGCTGTGATTCATGTGATGGGGTGAGGAGGTGTGGTAGGTACTGAGGAGGGTGGGCCGACAATGACAAGCTTGAGTTCTGCAGTCCCGGTGGTCCTGTCTTTCAGCTGTTCTTGTAATAACTCTACTCTGCCATTCTCTCCAAAACGTTTGATAGTAACATGTTTATCTCTGACTGTGTGATTGAAGTATTGGTATCTCCACCTCTGCCAAGGAGTGAATGATTTCAGCACCGTTTGTTTGTTTCCAACTATATCTAAAAATTCAGTGAAAGGATTTCTAAGAAATTTGGTTTTAAGTTAGGCCATGAGCCAAGGAACTGGTGAACAGTTTTTGGTGTACATCTGAATTAACGAGATTCACCACGTGGCCGTTTATAAAGAAAATAACATCAACAGTTAAGAGTATAGGATATAGTTACAGTATAAAGTGTAATAAGTCTGATGATATTCTATATTTTTCTTATCTTCTGAAAAGACCAATACCAACAATGCATTGATCCAACTAAAAAATAGTCTGTGTAACCAAAAGTCTGATATAGCTTTATCGGTTACACTAGGTGACATGCTCCTTCATTACCAAGAACATGGGTACTGTAGTTTATATTGAGTCAATTGCACAAAAATCTTCCAGCTGCTGTGAATACTCACTAGGGAACTAAATGTGTATTAAGCTGCAGCTGAAAATTCCCAATTATATAGTGCATCCCCAATAAATGCACTATATACTCCTGTTTAGTTGTTAAAGACTACTGTCCCCATCTGTTTAAAGAAATTACTGAGCCCTTTCTAAAAATGAAACTATATATTTGTGAGCTGTTTTTAAATTATTTCTCTGCCACAGACATGGTGTAAGTTGCAAAGTATTAAGAGATGGACTAATGCATTGCTGTTTCTGGTATATATTAAATATTGTGCAAAAAGTGACCTTCACCTATGTATAGGTGACACTAGAGCAAGATAGTACATTTAATATTCAATGTGTAAATGGTACAAATCGCATAAAAAATGTTCACGTCATCCTTTTGCAGCTTAATAATGTTCCCAGACAATGTGTATTCTTCAACAATCATTGGCATCACAGGCCAATCAACATGATCCAGATGCAAAGTAAACATTTCTACACATTTTCTATAACTGATAACAATAGAGACATGTGAATCCTCTGAGTGCTTTCTAGTCAGAAAACTGTTAACTATTAACAGTATTTTTTGTTAAAGATGGTTTTTTTTTTTCTTTACAACCTCACAGTAACTGACACACATTACATTGAACAGTGCTCCAAATCCAAAGAAGTGTCATTCGCTGACTTCCTCTAACAGATGCTGGTGCTCGTCTCAGGGAAGTGCAATGTCCTGGATCTAGTGGCATTGCCATATAACTGCTGTATAAATAGATTCCTATGACAGTGCCATTCATCTCCAGCCATGAACACATCACATTAAAAGGCAGCTCACCGAGACCTCTGTGCTTGTTAGGGCAAGATCAGCAGTCCAGATGCCCAAGATGTAAACTTGTGAAGGGAAGATTAATTTATCTGTCATCTCTGCTTTTGACAGTGGGTATAAATCTGATTTAGCTGTTGAGCAGGGGCCATGAAGAAGGGCAGTTGGACATTAAGATTTCAAAGGAGTGATATCAAGAGGACTAACTCGTGACTCATGGCCTGCCACAAACGGGTCAAAAGTTCTTGTGGGATGTACCGTGTGTGGTGTGAAGTTTTACAACTTTGGGGGGGGGGAAGGGCTTCTGCTCATCTCTTCTTCTTTGTGTTATTTTCAAAACGGCGGCAATCATGTGCAACACCTCATACAAAAAGCAGGCACAGGGTGTCAAAGGAGCTATTTACTGGTAGATGGATGGGAACAGGCGATATGAGGTGGTCACATCCTGTGACCATCTGCACGGGAGTCATGCTAGTTATTCAGATCAGACACAGATGCTCGGGCATAACATGAGCCTCTATGCAGATATTTGGATGCGTGACAAAATGTTTAGTGCCAGTTTATGGAGTGTCAAGTGGATTCGGACATGCCAGCGTTTTCTACAGGTTCATTTGTGTTTTTTGCCAAATAGTCGCTTTCTTTTGTTGATGAGAACTCTTCCTAGTTTTTCTCTTTTTATGAAAATAACTTTTAGAACCCTTTAGAACTTCAGATTTGTCATTGGGAATTCCCAGTATTTGTTTTTATTTTGTGAAATTAACTTCAACGTCTTCAGAGCCACTCATTTTAAGCACTAACAGGCAGTTAACTTCCTTTTTTCTTCAGCTAAACCTACCAGAGGGCTAAAGAAACTGAAATTACTGAAACACTGAAATTACTCTGTGCATAACACACTTCTTTAAGATGCTTAAGGTGGGGATCAAATATGATACCACATTAAACAACCAAATGACCTGATCACAGTGATGTGTAGGTGTAGTGTGGGTGGGAGCGGTGACACACGATGATGAATCGCTTCCTTTGAAGCCCTTTCCTTTTCAACGTGTCTGTGTTGTTTTCACTCAGATGAAACCACACTCTTTGTGTGGTAAACAAGATGGCTTTGTGTCGGGAACAAAGGGTGAATAGAGGTTTTTAAGGGAGTCTATTGTTACTGCACATATGTATGTCAACTGGAAGGACAATGAATTCACTGAGCAGCCCTATTTACTTACATAGTTGTATAATGTAGTCTGCTGCAGTGGCGGAAAGTATATTTACTCAAGTACAGGCTTTATACTTATACTACTACACTACATTTCACATAAAATATAGTACTTTTTTAAAAGGTTTTTACTCTCTCTCTTATTTGGCAAATATAAAGTCACATCTTGCTTTAAGTAGAGTATATGATCAGTTTATAAAACATGAGAAATTGTTATAGACAGATGGACATACTTTTATAACAACTTAAAAAGTATTTCAAATGAGCTCAACCGCAATGCTGCTTAAACATTCAGGCATCAATACTACTACTACCTCTACTACATATATTTAACTGAAAATTCTTTTGTACTTTTACTTACAGTGGCCTCTGTTGCCACAAGTAGCAATTACCGGTAAATGCTAAAACTTAGTATAACAGTAACACAGGAAGAGAAGAGTCGAGAGCAAACCAACTCAGTAATGTCAGTTACACAGCTAAATCTAACTGCTATTAGCTATCATTAGTCACCATAAGCTACTGCTCATACCAGACCAAGTGAGGCTGTGGTTGCATTTGTGGAAGATTGTTATTTGGTTTTTCAAAAGTTCCATAGTCTCACTTACACTGAATGCACTTACATGTAGGCTTCTTGTAATTAAGTATTTTTGCATCGTGGTACTGCAACGTTTACTTTTGCAAATTATTTGACTACTCAAGAAACCATCGGTCTGCTGTTTAAAATCAACTCACTTTCATCCTCAGAGCCAGTAACTTACAGTACTAACTGTTAATAAAGTCGATTTCATTGGTCTCCTTTCCCTAGTAAATCCCTATATAGTACAAAGTACTGTAAGTCATAACATACTGCCGACGTTAGTGAACCTAATTACATTAATGATTGCATCAATTACTCCACTGGTGTGGTTTGGCCAATGTGGTGCATTTTTCCCAGAGCTGTGGCGTGGAGGACAGTGGGAATTTTGACATGTCAAAGCATCCAGGGCCAGAAGCAGGATTAATAGCTGCCTGCCTTCATCCAAGGTCCTTCAGCAGTAATTGCAAGCAGAATCTATGATCGCAAAAGCAGTACGCAACATGCCAAAAACATATGCCTTCTTTTGACAGACTGTCTTCCTGCAGTAATAACTTAACCACGCTCATTCTCTGAAATTAGGCACTGCATGCTTCCCACACCACAAAACAGGAGCAATGGCTTCTTTCCACCTCCTCAGAATATATATCTTAGTATACACCGATCAGCCATAACATAATGACAGTACGGGCACCCTGACCGGTCTGCAGCTACCCAGCTCCATTTTCAACAAACTGCGCTGCTCTGTGTGTTCTGACACCTTTCTATCAGAACCAGCAATCACATTTTCAGCAGTTTGAGCTACAGAATGTCTTGTGTTGGATCGGGTCAGACGCGCATCAACGAGCGCATCAATGTCGCCGGTTCACCCGATTTCCTTCCTTGGACCGCTTTTGGTAGCTACTGACAACTGCAAACCGGGAACACCCAGAGCTGCAGTGTTGGAGATGCTCTGACCCAGTCGTCTAGCCATCACAGATTGGCCCTTGTCAAAGTCGCTCACATCTTACCATTTGCCCGTTTTTCCTGCTTCAACACATCAACTTCGAGGACAAAATGTTCACTTGCTGCCTAATATACACCTCCCCCCCCCACCCCACACTGACAGGTGCCATTGTAAAGAGATAATCAATGTTCTTCACTTCACCTGTCAGTGGTCATAAAGTTATGACAGATCTGAGTTAAAATCAGTTTTTAGTTCACAAAATCTGCTGCTGTTGGCCGTATCGCTTCACCTGCAGCCGACAAGTGTTGGGAAATGACATTTTTTGAATACAAGATGTAATATTTATCTCTTGCAGCTTTGCAGTGTAGACCTATTGAAATGCTTTTGGAGAATCACCCATGTCTTCAGGGCAGTTTTGCTGTTTCAGCCGCTCTGTTATGTTAGCCTCCAGGCCTGTGCAGGAGTAAATCCTACTGTGCTTCTCTCTCTCATTCTCTCAGTTGATAGTTTGTGTCCAGCCTCAGGACAGTGGGACTGCTATGAGCTGCTCTGTGGTGGGTTGTGTTCTCTGGAGCAGTTAAAAGCCTGGCAGCTCCACCACATGACTGTCCAAACACAGTTGACTCTATGCATCCACATCAAACAGAGCTCTGCAAAGCCCATTGGAAAGTTAACCGTGGGGTGCCGAGCTTATTTATTTATTTTCCACATGTAAAAATGTGTGTAAAAAATGTTCTTTTAAAGCAAAATTCACCCATTAGCGTTTGCAATTCATGGGACATAGCTGTATTTGAAGAGTGGTTATGACACTGCACCCGGTTCTACTCAACTCTTCTGGACCAAGTCGAAAGCAAGATTCAGAGCGAGTAACGAGAAAAGACAAGTCAATGAAAGATCGTTTCACTCTGCTCCTCAGCGGCACTCACAGCGGACATGTCGGAGTGAAATTAACTTTCCCGGCAGTGTGTGTTTTAGAGCGCACGCACTGCAATCACTAATTCATCCTGCCTTGAGATCCTGACATTGATGTTCGAGGGTAGATGCTATGTGAAAATGTAAATAAACTTTAGAGGAGCTTTAGGTCAGTGTGGGATGAAATTTATAGTTTTGGCATTTACTCTGCAGTCATCATTCATCCCCATGTCGAGAGCAGCCGGCCTCGATCAGCAGAGCCTCCGTTGGCCCTCAGATGACCCGCAGCCTATCTGACCAGCTGTGGTTCAGATGCCTCAGTCTGAGACGTTCGCATTACTGTAATAACTGAGACTATTAACCCCTTTGGCACTACAACAGCTTCAGCTAGAAGTCAGTTCTTTGTCATTGTCTTAATCCAGTACTGGCAGGAAATGCTTAGAACTTTGGGGTAAACATTCAAATCACAGAAGAAACAAAACATATTCCCTTCTTTAGCCCCAGTCGTATCAATCCTTTGGTTTGGCTGTAGGTATCCACCATTAAAGGTTGTGTTGCTATCCCAATACAATGGAAGTGAATGGGAAACAATGTTCCTGACTCTGGGTAATCACTGGGTCTCACCGTGGACAGTTTTTATTGGGACTATTTCTTCTAAGCAGTTTTAAGGAAAAGTGTAATCAGTGAGATCTGTGGATCATTCAAAGAAACCAGTGTATTGTTTCATGAAAAGATATGTTGCTATTGAGTTTTCCAAATTTCATTTTTAAAGTCTTTTAGCATCACAAACTAAATTTAAGTAACTTCCATTGTATTGGTGTGTTGCGGCAAAAATCTCAGAGGCTGATATCTCAGAGGCTTGGCACATAAAAACAAAACTATCTGCATGGCTAGATACCACCAGAGGTAAGTAACAAAATATCTTTTCTGTGAGTGAATTTGAGTGAACCAACCCTTTAAAGAGGAAATTAGATGTTCTCACTGTAGCCTAGATTATAATGGATTTGGCAGCCGCTCCAAACTCTACAGGGTGTGTGCACTATGTAACAGAATGTACAGCTCTGTAAAAGCCAAATCAAAGCCTAATAATGGGAAGGTGGCCTTCAAGCAAAGTGCCAATTATTTTAAATTGCTCCATTAAAAGCAGCAATCACAACTGTCATGTAAGCATTTGGACACAACCGCTCACTTCTTCTGGTGGTTCGAGTTCATGTGGGTGTAACTGCAGTGTAATAAACACGTGTAGATTTACATAACTTCATGAAACAAATGATTTTGTTTGCTGACTGCTTGCCATAACACATAACTGAGTGACAGCAAAAAAGCTAGACATTTTCTCACTTCAACTGAGAGAACAAAGCCACTTGCTGTTTTTCCTCCTTTTTAACAGGTGAGCGCTCCAGCTATTAATTTGTGTAGGGCCACCTACTTTAATTGGTCTTAATCTGGAGTGAGTGGCTTTGATCTCTCTGACAGTTTGACTGCATTAGCACGAGTGTGCAGGCTAATCCTTTGCGTAGCTTGTTCTTTTGGCGCAGTCAGAGGCCTGTCCAGCGATAATATGTCAGCTGAGGGATAAGCCCTCATCAAACAACCAGGTCTAAGCTTCTGGAAAATGGGGGTTGAAGGGCCACCATCATGCTGTGCTTCAAACAAAGACAGAGACGTAAACCAACTCTGGCTTGCAGTTTGTAACCATTAGATCAAACCTAAAGAGGGACATTTTAAAGGTCTGTGTCCTTAATGTAAACTTGTTGTTTGTGTTTTGGCGCCTTATGGCCAGTGACTGCACACTTATTGTGTTATGATAAACACTATTACATGGTCCTCTAACCTTGAGTGAGTCCTGGGTGTTACAATGAATTCTTTATATCCATCATCCCACCTCTGTTCATACACTCATGGCACACATGATCCACATGTCCAAACAGTGGCTTTATGTGTGCTGTGTCATCTTAGTAGGAAGTAACAAGCGTATGAAGTGTTTGTCCTGAACTCAAGTTGAACCCTCGTGAATTATGATAACCATCTCGCAGCAATATCGGCTTTCAGGAAAGGAATAGAGAGATAGTGTTTTGAAATGAAGAAAACGGCAGCACTGGTGCTTCCCTGGTGATCATATCACACATCATGGTGATCTACTTATCACGACTGGCATATATATCTTGATTTCAGTGGATCTTTTGTTTTTGTGTTCTGTGATGGAGGAATGTCAGCTGAGCTTTCTTCAGGGTTGTGTGTGAACAGGTCAAATATATCAGTTAATGCTAATGGAAAGAGGACAGTTGGAAAGCAAATACGGTCACACAGGATATTTTGGTGAACAGTGACATTTATTGGATCTGTTTCTTGTTGTCTGAGAATATGTTTGGACCTTAGTAAAGTAAATAATATATCAATGGCTGTGAATTTTAATCAAAAATTGATTATCTCAGTTTGTTCATATTTGGCTACGTTTTGCTTTTAAGGCATTGAGGGGAATCTAATGTGTGTTTTTGAAAATACATTCTTTGAATATACAGCTCTGGAAAAAATGAAGAGACCACTGCAAAATGATCAGTTCTCTGGTTTTACTATTTATAGGTATGTGTTTGAGTAAAATGAACTTTAGAAAATTTGGAGTGGTCTCTTATTTTTAACTGAACGCAAGCTATATAGCCTCCATTCATTCGTGGTTACCTCTGTTGCACCTCTGTGCTTCACGACCACTACATTCAAGTAGCTATTAATAGCTGAACAGTTCAACTCATGTGTCAAATGTTTAAAATGTCTACATAAAAATACCCAAATTTGTCAAACAAATTGTGTTGTATTCTTTTATTTAAAATGTTCCCTATCTAAATCTTCACACTTCACTGCTTTGATATACTGCAGGCCCACCTGTAAGTGGTCATCTAGTCTCATTTGTAAGTGGTGCCATTTGGCCGATCTGTCATCCGTCAGAAAATAGCAAAAATATTCGGTACACGAGGGACACCATTGGAAGGTGACTCGCCAGTCATGGGCACAAGGTAAAGATTAATCAAATGCTATGTGTACTATCACCAGCTGGCAGCACCAGCCTCTAAGCCTTTGAGTGAGTAAGTCCACAGAGAGACCCGTGGCACAGCTGAGTTTGTCTTGTAAAAGTGCAGCTGTCCAAGACATGACAGCTACAGCATTAGCAGGGCCATTAAGAGGTGTAGAACATTTCCAGGGAAACCATTTGAAAAATGACAACCCCGGCACTGCTGAGAAATTAATTATACGCTGCACCCATGGAAAATAAGCGAAAACAGTTGCTAAGACAAAAGATGCCTTGTTTCCTCACAAGATGCCTTGTTTGTGCATCAAGCATTTAATAAGCAATAAACAGAGCAAGGAAAGAGGGAAAAAAATGTATTCTAACTATTGCCAGTAGCAAACAGTCTTGAAGTACATGCTTGTCAGGTATAACTAATACAAAGTAAAGCTACAAGACTGCTCAAGTGTACAGGTTGTAAAGTTTAAATACAGATTCTGGGTAAAAGATGAGTCATTTTGTCATAAATCAGCCTCAGAAAGCAGCTCTGAGCTTGTTCTGTGCAGTTATAAAGAAGGAGACTTAGAGGTCATGGGGAAGCTGAACGTGTTGTTGCAGGACATGGACACAGTGTTCCCATCACAGAATAAAGATTAAACCTTGTTACATATGAGATATTTTCATCCCTTTATGCAGAAATCAGTTTCATAATGACTAAATCTGCCAGTAGTGTTAATTGGGGATTAATTTGCCATGTCTTCAGTAGGTTGAAGGCATTAACAAGGATCCAACAAGGTGCCTCCTAATTAAAATCGCAACTCCCCGAGAGTGTTAGAATTCCCATAAGAATAGTCCATTAATTGGTCATAACTAAACCCTGTGTAGCGTTGATTACAGCTTTGGTAGTGAGCCTGGTCAGAGGAATTTAAACTCTAAAGCTATTGCGCATATAGGAGCTATTTCCTGTCCTCTTCTCAAGAGAATGGGAGGAACTGATGATGGCCACATAGTGTCTATTCACAGAGCCTCATAAATAAAGAGCTGCCCCTGAGTGCAAACTATGTTTATTATAGCTGCCCGAACCTCCGTGCCAGCCCTTGGGGTTACTTATGCAGATAAGTGCAGGACCATTCATCATCACTTCCATTCATAAATAGCCAATAACTCATCTCTCTCCATATGGAAGATTAGACCTTGGAAATGTGACTTAAGCACAGGAAGTATTCAGTTCATGAAAAACATGAGTGATCACACGCAGCCTTCTCCCCTTTACTCATTATATCTTATTCTACATGTCATTTGCCTGCTCAGCCTTCATCTACAAGGCCCATAAAGATTCGTACGAGAAGCTTCTTGGTGGTATGCTGGCTGAGAGCAGATGAGGTGGGGTTTATTTTTTTTTTTGTCTTACTGTAGTGTGCTGGTTTGCAGAGAAGAGGCCACAGAGGTGCGTAGACTGATGAGAAGGGATGATATATGTAGCGCCTGTGTCCCAGCTCTCCTCTGGCCCATTGTCATTAATCACGGCCATTAGGCTCCCACTCCACCTCCGCTCGCCTTGTCTGCGCCTAGCCATCACAGCCTCCCTTTTGTCTCATATCCATAAAGGGAAAGGCCGTATACTTTCGCCTCCCCTCCCACCGCAGAGATACAGGGATCCTAAAAAGGGTGCTAGCATGTGTTCTGGGGAAATAAAAGTTATAATTTATCTCATTATCGCATGGAAAGAATTTTGTTACTCTGCAGCAGAGGTGTTTAATTCTAAAGTTTGTCCTTCTGCAGGCATCTTTTTCCATACTCATCCGCAACTATGGTGTGATTTACTATTTTATCTTAGGAACAAGTCAAATTGTTTTAATCGAAGCACTCACATTATCACCCTGCTAATCAGCAGTCAGAGTTGCTCTTCTCTCTTCAGCTCAGTCTTCACATCGTTAAGTCTCCCCCCATCCTCCATGTCATCAAACCCGAGAGGTCTGATATGATAATATGTGTGAACTGAAATGTGAAAGCAATTCATATCACTTTCCAAGGGCTTTGAATGTTTGATTTGCATAACTAGAGAAAATGATATTAGATGGGCATATTGATTTAATTTCATCCTAGAGCGGTGTTAATTATGGTATCATGAAAGTGTCATCTCTTTATTATCGGGTTCAGAATGGGGGTTGATAGCTGGTGTTGGCAAAGTACTCGCACTGCTATGGGAAGGCTATCATCATGATATTGTTTAGCATAATTTTACATTACGAGGCTGGGTCACGCCAGACATAGCTTTTTTTATTATTTCTCGATCAAACTTGTTTGACTTTAAAGGATTAGCTGTATCTATTATTACTTTGTTCTTTGATATTGCACAAATATGTCGTCTGAACAACCTGTTCTGAATGTTTTACATCTTCTTCAGTTTGCATGCACCCCCCTCCCCCTCGTGTGCTGGCGTCTTGATTTATATTCCAGTTTTAACAGTATTACATGTATAACAACATATGACCAGAAAAGGAGCCTGTCCTTGCTTTCAAGTCAATGACTAACATGTGTCTTGCGTATGGCCTTTGTGTGTGTGTTCATATCATAAAGAGTGCAATCTCTATGGGATTACGGGATACCTTTTACTGTATAGGTATGCACGCACATCCTGTACACCCAGTAATGGTTACTGGGAGGATGCTGAGCAAATGATGTATCACCTCCTCAGCAGAATTCAGATCTTTACAAATGGATTCCCTGAGTGCAATTTGTCTAAATGAACAGTGATCATTATTCTAGATCTACCCCATCCTTAATGCTAGAGCACTATTGAGCAGATATCTCTTTAAACACAGCAAATAGGTGGTCTGGGCTAAGGGAACGCCGAGTGCATTCATTACTTCTCTTCCCTCTTTTTTTTTTTCTCAGTAACACAAAGCAGTGCATAATGTGCAATCTGATAAGTGTTCTCTTGCGTGAGCCAGGCCCCCCCTCCTTCATCATCCTATACATCACTGGCCGGCTCAGCTGTGGTTTGCGAGAGGAGAACTCTGGGATTGGTGTGGCTGAAGTTGATGAATAGGCCTGCGAGGGTGAGAAACTCCAGGGCCAAGCTGTAGGTCCATCCCCATGGCATGTGATGCTGATTGGCTTTGTCCTGTGCGGCCGCTCTGGAGAAGCGGACATTAAGATTAAGTGATGCTGTCGTGTCGGGGAGCAGTGCACTGCATCATCCTGGGGAAGAGACAGCTGCGGTGGTTAATCCTTCATCACCAGGGGAGCGCTGCCAGTGCAGAGATATACAGCCAAAGATAACCCTCCATAACTTCTGCTAAAGATCAGAAACTTTGAGTTCGCATCCATCTGTCCTCAATCCTCACTTAAAAATGAGAAACGAGCGGTGGTGGTGCTGCAGACAGTGGAAAACAAATGGTGCAAATAACATCAAGATGAGGTGAATGTTTTAGTGAGAGGTAATCCCTCTCTAACTAAGAGCGCGTAAAAACCGCTCATTGTGCAGCACATACTGTAGCTTCTGTGAGTGGAGGGAGAAGAAACAAGGACAAACAAACAGAAAGCTGTGTAAGTGGGTACACAGCTTCTGCAATCGCTCTTGTGTCCATGGCTAACGGACAGAAGTGTACTTCGTCACACATTCTGGGTTGTGGGAATTCCCAGTAGATGTTAAAATCTAGTTTAAACAGAGAAAAAAAATCCACTTAGGGCAGAGCTAAAGTGGCCTGTATTTATGTGTCTGCGCGTGGCGTCAGCATATTTTAGATTGCTGGGTTTGCATGTTTGTTGTTGGTTTGATGTAGCTGTCATGATGTGATGGATGAACATCATCATGTAAAGAGTAAAAGGAGAGGTCTGAGCTGCAAGAGAAAACCGACATGTTATATTGCCCAGGATGGCCTGAAAAGACATTACAGCAGGATCAGTCTCTTTCTATCACTTCACCCTCTCCACTGCCCAAAGCCAGCCTGCTTGAACTTTACCTTTTATATTTTCATGCCACTTGTGCTCCCACTTTTCTGAATATGGTAATTTCCTCGAGAAAGCCTCTCCGAGATCCTGTGGGATGATATATTTGGTATGGCGGAGGCATACCTGCAGAGACCACTTGTGACAGTGACATATTAGTTACAGTATCTCATGGAATCTGATAACTTCAAATTTGCCACCTTGTTAAGTTTTGATTTATGTGATACCATTTCACTAAAGTAATTGGCCTGGCCTGTTGTAGAAAATAATCAGCCTCTCCGCAGAACAAATGCTGGGCCATGCTAATGAGGCAGCCCGAGTGCTGAACTGATGCTGCCGACTGACAGTTATTAATGATTGTCATGATATACAGAAGAGTCGAGATTGGACTGAGTTGGGTGAAAAAAACTGACATTTAAAAAATACGGCATATTGAGAAGTACTAATGAAGTAATATACTGCTAGGAAAACAATCATGTGCGTTGTCAAGGCAATGTGTAATTACCCAGCAGCCACCCTGGCTGGCTGTTTGGCAGGCGGGTTGTGGGAAGAGCTGAACAACCTGGCCGGTAATGGATGGAGCTCTGCTGGCAAGGGGCTAAAAAGCACTAGGCAGTGACAGAGGTGTACAGATTGATGAATTAATTGGGTCTTTCTTGGGACATAAGGGGAACCGCTGCGGCATATGCTCGGCTTGTTACTTTGGAAAGTCTACTGACCCTGAAAGTGAAGCCAGCCCACGCAGGGAGTTGTGGCTTTTTGTTATTGCTATTTTTCTGGGGGGTTGAATTGCTCAAACTGAAGTGTAGTCAACTGCGATTTGTTAAATTTTATAACTGTATTCTTTAAGTAGTGCTGAATGGGGCTTGCTGATAATTCAGTATTATCGATTTTTCTTTTAAATTATATCTTGCTAATATCTTATTATGTTATCATTCTATAAATGTATGTTGCCAAAGTGAATGATTCATGGGAATCTGCAATTAAAACTTACAAATTCAGTTATTAAATCTTTTGTTTCTGGAGACTTCATTGCTTTGAACATCAGTTTGACAAAGGTTGTGCACACCCGAAAGTCTTAGGGTCTAGTTATGCTCAAACAGACCAAACAGACGTTGTGGATCAGAAGTGTTTATTGTTGTACCGAACAACCACACTCAAAGGCAGAGTGAAAAGCTGGGCGCCATAGAAAGGGGATATCATTTAAATATGGAGTTAACACACATTTTCAGACAGTTGCGTAACATTTCTTCAATGTTTTATCTGATAAAGGTCTGAGAACCGAAACGTCGTAAATAAAGTGAGTATCAGTGATCGATAGGGTGTGGCATTTCTTGTTTTTTCATATGTGATTTCCCATAATCACGGAAAAATCAATAAGACAAGAAATGGACAAGGCACCAGAAATTGCCTTAACTTTATAGACACATTTCCTCAAGTAGTAGGTGAGGTTTTCTTTCTTTGATGCTTCAAAATCAGGCATCAGCCGGACTTGTTGAACAGCAGTGCTGGACTTTCCTGGATCCAAACCAAACACAAGAATGGTGGCTCAAAGAGTCCCATCACTGTCCTCCTGCCCAGTCAAACTCTCGTCCACCCACAGCCACTTGCACACACAGTTGCCATAGAATCACAACGCTGCGACACCCCTCTCTCAAACGTTCTTACTTAGCACCGACTCCCGCTGAGTGGGAATGAAAGTTCTCACAGCTGCTAACTGTCACTGTGGTCTTACTTCAGCAAGTGCCCATTGGCTGCGATCGCTCCCCCTCGCTCATCTCTCATCAAGCCGGTGCATTAAGGCCGACTGCCGACCGCATCAGTGGGCCTCCTCGGCCCACAGAGAGTCCCAGGCCCATCACCACGAATTAAACCAGAGGCTCTGGTAGTGGCGCTGCTTTTGGTGCCACTGAGCATTACACTGACACAAATGCTGAGGATCTTTGTCAGCTATTATTTCAATACATGAGTGTGCGGTGCCTTGTCCATCCCAGTTTCTTTGAAGCTCACATATCCTCCTCCTCCTCCTGCTTGGAACGATTCCCTTTTGAAGTAGAGGAACAAGCTCTTGGATATGGATAGTTAATTAACGTCATGTATTGTTTTTTTTCCTTTAGCTGTTAGTGTATGTTATCTGAGAGAGCGCACTGTCCACCAATGCTGCAGACGTTTATGTTTATATGAGTCTAATAATAATAATAATAATACATACGCCAGATTTAGTATTTATTCATGAAAGAGTTGTGAATTAGAAATTAGTGAAATGTTTCATAAATCCCTTACTTTGCAACGATCCCGGATCTGCACCAAAAAAACTAATTACGTCATTCTCGGCCGACGGGCCAACTTTGCACCAGATGTCATTGAAATTTGCTAACTAACTAACAGGCAAACAAATGGGACTGAAAACGTAACCTCCTTGGTGGAGCTAATGAGCTCAGACAATCTCTTTAATCAAAACATCCTCTTGGCTTCATGTTTTCTAGCCTCTCATGGTTTAATATTTCTGGGTGTTGTCTTTCAGTTACACTTTCTTCACTTGAGCTGTTAATCAAGTGTCCAACATCTTTGTAGCCCTGTTGTTTTGGGACTCCTGAGAAGCGATATACTCTGCACTACATCCCTTGCCGTCTTCTCTTCCACTGCCCTCTTCCAGCTCCCCCTCTCCCCTCCCTCTGCTCCATCTTTACACTTATCAGAAGAGACAGGTGAGTTAGTGCGCGCTCAACTTCAAACCGGCGTAATTGTTTTTCATACGGAATGAGAGCCGCGTACTAGACATGGATTGTAGAAGAACAACAGGGCTGATTAGCGAGGGTTAGATTTGCTTGCTGGACCATTTTGACACCTGTCTCCCCGCCTTCCCTGGAAGCTGGACCTGATCCCTCTATACTGTCAGTCATACTGGTGGGCAGAGAGAGAGGAGAGTAGGCGAGATAATGGATTGAATAAGAGTGGGAGACTTTTCCCCTCTCAGTCAGGACCATAATCACAGCTTGTCTTGAAAGTCACCATGATGGAGCTATTATACTGTACTCCTGTTATCTACGGCTCATATCCTGGAGACAATAAAGCTTGGGAGCAATTAAGTCCAATGACGTTTCTATTCCATTACTGTAGTCATTGACGTAATGCTATTTTTAGATGGTTTGTGCAGCGTCAATGAGGTATAAAGTTTGTTACATTAATGCACTCTCATCATACATCACAAGCTATTATGGTGTTTTAACAACATTAATATTGGGCTTATTTAAAAGTGTGTCGAATAGCTATGAGCTCTTATGTTATGGAAAACTAATGTACAATATTCAAAATATGCATCCCATCTGGCTGCATCTTGTTTACAGAACACAGTGGCAGCTTGGGGTTATTAATCATGTTTGTCTTAATTACCTCGCGTAGCTGCTCCATCCCCAACTCCGCATTTGACCTTTTTTCTGGATCCTTTCAAACCATTAATCATGCAAAGATCAACGCCAGCCAAATAAAAGTAGAAGTAGATTGCATTGCCTCAGCTCCGCATGGAGGCAAACGGTTTACTTGGAGAGTAACTTATGTATAATTGTCTACAACTATGAACTATCAGCACAGCTGCGTTTCATATTCGCCACTTGCATTTAAAAAAAAAAAGTTTCACAGTAGAAACTGAACCGTTGTCTACTCTAACAAGAAAGTCTTCTTGTTCTCTAAGATAAACAGCGTTGTCTTCATATGCCTTGCTTGCTAATGTGTCTTGATTTTCCGTGAATTAACGAGTGTTGACATTTTCGGAGACAAACAGTTCTTTCTCCAAGTTCTGGTTTCTTGCCATATGGCCTGGAGCAGAGTCACTCCTAATCTTAATCTGACAGGTAAATGAGCGTCTGTCTGTGGTCTATCTGTTGACAAGGGACAGTTTAGTCCTGTGGGCTTCAATGTCCTTGCCAAAAAGGCAATACAATTTACTGACAAATCTTAACCTAAGTGTCTTTTCAGATGATTTTTATTTGTCACCAGCCTGAAGAATGAGATACTGCCATCTTTGAACAAATCACAGAGCAACCACTTAGTATACTGATGAGACATGCATGACGAATAGCAAAGAATCTTGTTTTTGTTTGAAGAAATTACATCTGATGACCTGGAAAGGAGATCTGCTGATTTGTTAACCTCTTTTGTCAATTGTTTTTTAATGAAAGTCATGTCATTTATCATTCAAGTCAACCAAGCAGCAGCTGTAATTTGCATCACACTGTGCAGTGCTGTGATATGGAGAAGAACTCCCTTTTCCACTCCTCCTCACCTTCAGTCAGTTAAACAGATGAACTATTGCAGGACAAAGATTAAACAGTAACTGGGGGTGCCACAGCACTATGTGAATGGAGCCTGCCAGACATTTTATCAGTAAACCAATTAACATGATTTATGGTTGGGGGTAACCATGAGACTTGCCCATAAATACAAAGGGCTGGCTGAGCAGCTCCTTCTAAAGGGAGATGTTATCAGACTCCTCTCGATTCCACTTTGCTGGCATGGAGTCAGCATGCATTTGTAAATGCAGCTACTGTGCATCAAGGGCCTTCCCACTTCTTTTGGGTCAGGAGTTCAAAGCCCAGCCTCAAGAGTTGAAGAGTGGGGCGTGAACTTCCGACCCCCTTAATGTAACAGGGCGAGCAATGGAAAAAAAGTTCTTATCAGGCTTCTCCCACCCAGGTGCCTACTCTGTCCATCCCAGGAGATGTAACGTTGAAATAAATGAAATGAAAATGAAAAAAACTAATATTTTGACATTTTAGCCACGTGGCTCCATGGATGTGCAGTGTCAGTCCACGACTTTGGTCCTAACTGAAATATTTCTGCTATTGGATGGATTGTAATGAATTTTTGTTACGACATCCAGGTCCCCAGAAAACTATAATAATAACTTTATTTATATAGCACCTTTAAAAACTGCGTTTACAAAGTGCTTTGACAAACTAAGCAAAGAGCACCCCAAGCAATACATAAAACTGAGTAATAACAATATACTGTATAATAATATAAAAATGAAAGCAAGTCAAAAGATTAAGATCAAAAGCAAAATTCACAGTCAAGGATAAAATTTTTAAAATGAAGTTGATAAAAGATGATAGAAAACAATATGAAATAATATAAAAATGACATCACATGAAGGGAAGTCTATAAAAAATGGGTTTTCAGAAGTGATTTAAAAGAGGTTACTGATTCTGTTTGCCTTATCTCCTCAGGCAAGTCGTTCTAGAGTCGACGGCCTGATGGCAAAAGCTCGGTCACCTTTAGATTTAAGCCTTGACTCTGGAACAACCAGGAGAGACCAACCTGAGGATCTAAGGCTACGCATCGGGGTGATGTGATGTTATCTGTTAAAACCAGTAAGAAGCCGAGCTGCTAGTTGAACTAGTTGGAGGCGAGAGAGAAACTTTTGGTTGTTGCAAGAAAGGAGGGAGTTGCAGTAGTCAAGCTTCGAGAAAACGAGAGCGTGTATTACTTTTTCCAGATCAGACTGTGAAAGCATTGGCTTGATTCTGGAGATGGTCCTTATTTGGTATAAGCAGGACTGGACCACAGTTTTGATTTGAGATGCAAAGCTTAGGTCTGAGTCAAATATAACGCCTACGTTTTTGGCTTCGGGTTTCACATTAGTTGATAATGAACCAAGGCTACTCATAATAAGACTTACAGGATTTGTGGGGGCGATCAGTATGATTTCTGAATCCCACCTATCTGCTCCTAAAAGGAGATCATTTGTTACTTTAAAGAGTGCCCTTTATGT
>JAVQJF010041323.1:0-27059 GCA_036023855.1 Gadopsis marmoratus
TAGCTGAAGGCTCTGGCTCCCATTCTACTTTTAGAGACTCTAGGAACCACAAGGAGCCCTGCATTCTGGGAGCGCAGAGCTCTAGTGGGGTAATAGGGTACTACGAGCTCTTTAAGATATGATGCTGCCTGAGGGCTTTATAGGTGAGGAGGAAGATTTTAAATTCTATTCTGCATTTTGCAGGGAGCCAGTGTAGAGAAGCTAATATTGGAAAAATATGATCGCTTTCCTGGTTCGTGTCAGTAAAGATGCTGTGCAGCATTTTGTCTGCGGTGGGGGGTGTGGTGCAGGAGATTAAGCTGTGGACTTTCAACCCTGTGGTTGGCTGTTTGAATTCAGCTCCCATATGTCAGGTAGCTGTGGTTCCGGAATTAGAGCTGTTGACTTTCATCCTGGGGTTGGCGCCTTGGGTTGACATTCTGATTCCAGCTCCTTGTGTCCACATGTTGAAGTGTCCCTGGGCAAGACACTGAACCCTAAGTTGCCTTCTGTCCCTGACCAGGACAGTGCATGTGCACTGGATGTGGTCCCCGTGTGCCATAGAAGGCTCATCACTGCTCCAGCTCCCCTCGGAAGAAGGATGGCCGAATGGGTTAAAAGCAGAGGATACATTTCAACGTGGAAAGCGATTGTGTGTTTAGCATTGTTCTCTGCATGTGTGTATGTATATGTGTATCATGATTGACCAATAAATGACCTTAGGGTCCATTTATTATTTTGGATTAGCTGGAGAGTCTTAATAGACTTATTGTAACAGCCTGATAATAGTGAGTTGCAATAGTCCAGCCTAGAGGTAACAAATGCATGGACTGGTTTTGCATCTTTTTGAGACAGAATGTGCCTGATATTGTTTTATATTGTTTTATATTTGATATATTTTCATCATTAAAGAAGTTGAACAGAAACCTGGGCTTGTTCTTATTTTCCTATATTAATGATTAGTAGTATGCTGCTCTGGCATTATGGAGGGCCTTCCTATACATTTTAAGACTGCTTTAATTTGAGGGTTATACCATGGAGCTAACCTCCTTTGTTTTATTATCTTCTTTTTTAAAGAGGCAGTAGAGTCGAGTGCCATTCGCAATGAGCCTGCAGCACTATCAACAAGATGATCAATTTCCGAGGGACTAAAGTTAGCACAGGAGTCCTCTGTTATATTGAGATTAAATGCCGATGGATCTGAACTGATGATCACTTCCTTGAATTTAGTTACAGCACTTTCAGACATCTAGTGTAGGAATGTTTGAGTCCAGTAATAGGAATTCAAACGTTTTTAAATAATGGTTGGACAATAAAGGATTCTGTGGAAAGACTATTAAATGTTCACTTTCAATGCCATAGACATGAACAAGGTCAAGGGTGTGGTTAAAACAGTGAGTGGGTTTATGTTGTGGTGGCAAAAACCTTCGGAACGGGCCAGATGTCCCTCGGTTCTTCGCCACACTTTGAATGCTCCGCAGCTTATAAATGAGGGTTATGAGCTTATACTAAACGTCAATATTAAGAAGGAAATCACTGAGTCTGAAGACTTCAAAGTGAAATAGAGTTTACTGTCAGCAATTACAGCTGAAGCAACTCCCGAAGCAACACATCTGTCTTCTTTTTATCCCCTGTTGTACTCCCTCCCCCTGTGGAATGCCAATCAACATTTGTGTCTCCTAAATTCCTATCCTATGGAGTTAACCCCCTAGCTAATCTTGTCTCCTACCATATGGTGTGTATGTTATGTGTCAATGTGTATCATGTCAGTATCTACTTAAAACAGTGAGTCCAAGCTGAGTGAATGCATGTTGTGCTCTCATAAACAGCCTCTGACCACATGTATTGCTCTTTCAAAATTTCAGCATTAAGGTTGAGAAAAAAATATCCCACATTGACACTCCGACAGAAGCCAATTGAATCTAATAATGAGATAAGCAAAGAACTAAAGTTGTCATTATCAAGGTCTACATGAATATTAAAATCACCTACAATAATGATTTTATCTGTTTTAGGGACTAAATCTGATAAAGGCTCTGAGAATTCAGATAAAAATTCAGAATACGGTCCAGGAGCGCGGTACACTGTCACAAATAGAACTGGCTGTAGCGTTTTCCAGGTTGGGTGTGAAAGACTAAGAACAAGGCTTTATAATTTAGTTGAGGTTTAGGGTTGGTTAATAGGCTTGAGTCAAAGATGACTGCAGCTCCACCTCCTCGGCCTGTGTTTGCATTAATGTAAGTGGTCGGGGGGGGCAGACATCCTCTCTATGGAGTTTAAAGTGGGTCACTATGGAAGTGCAGAAAAGCATGTTGGACTGCAACTCTGCCTGCTGGTCTCAACTCTGAATCGTCATGATTTAGGGCCACTAATAAACTCAGCCAGCTTTCTAGATATGAGAGCGTTTCCATTCAAATTAGGATATATGCCATCTAATCAGACCAGGGCTTCTCCAGAAAGTCCACCAATTATCTACAAAGCCCACATCATTACCTGGACACCACCTCGACAACCAGCGGTTGAATGATGACGTTCAACATGTCATCGCTGGTAACATTTGGTAGGGGCCCAGAGAAAACTATGTTCGACATTGTTTTTGCATATGTACACACCGTCGTGACCTCTGATTGGCATAAACGGGTGTCATTACCGCCGACGTGAATAACATTCATTCATTCATTATACCACTTATCCCGAAGGGTCGCAGGGGGGGGGGGCTGGAGCCAATCCCAGCGGACATTGGGCGAGAGGCAGGGGAACACCCTGGACTGGTTGCCAGTCAATCACAGGGCAGACAAACACACATTCACACCACATTCACACACTGATGGGGACACAGTTGCCATGCTGGCCTCCACCAGGGGGGCAGCTTGGGGTTCAGTGTCTTGCCCAGGGATCGAACCACAAACCCTGGGCTTAATGGAAGTACACACCAACGCCACATTGATTTGCGTGACCTCCGATTGGCATAAACGGGTGTCATTACTGCCGACGTGAATAACAATCTTGACATATTTACACTTATCCTTAGCCAGCAGTTCCAAATAGGATTCAATGTGGCCCACTCTGGCCCAAGGGAGTTAAAAGACATATCCTGATCAAAGACAGCTCCAAGATCCCTTATGGTGGCGCCGGAGGCCAGGGCAATGCCATCTAGAGAAACTATATGTCTAGACAATGTGCTTCAGAGGTGTTCGGGGGCCAAGTACAATAACTTCAGTTTTTCAGTTTTGAGTTTAACATCAGAAAATGTTTATGTTCATAAGGCACACTTAAGGTTATCTCATGAACTGATTTCATCTGGCTTGATCGTTAAATATAACTGGGTATCATCTGCATAACAATGAAAAATGATGGAGTGCATCCTAATAATATTTCCTAAACGAAGCATATATAAGGTGATTAGAATTGGTCCATGATTGATGATTGCAATTAGAATTCTGACAGAAAAAATGGGGTTTTCTGGGTTTGGATCTTGTCTGTTTGCACGTACACCACACTGGCTGTGAAAATTGTTAACAATAATGTGTGTGATGGAAAATCTCTCAGTTGACGTGACTGTGCTGAAGAAAAGTTGGAGACCCAGATGATTCCAAAGAAGTAGTATTTACTGAAACTTGGCCAAGGAAGTTACAGTAATTACAAAGTAATGCCAACCAATTCTCTGCTCAGTTCCCACACAATCTTTGAGATGCTCAGTCTTCATTCCCGACCTTGCTACTGTGTTCTTTATGATAGTCACAATAAATCTATCTGAGCTCACAGAATGTTCCTGCTGAATAGATAGCGAGGCGCCGGTATCTCTTGTTTAAATATTCCAGTGTCAGACATTTATCAACAATGTGTATACATTAGGAAATGTCAAAGATGCAGAAATCCCGACCCCAGAAGGTCCCAGAAGGGGATCCATCATCACCAGCTTACACATGTCCTTGTGTAACTTATCTTTCCAGCAATGTATTTCACAAAATAGTTAGCAACTTACCTCCGAGAGGATTGGAAACAATGGCATCTGCTTGACAAACAAAAGAAAGGTTTTCATATGCAAGGCATATTGGACAACATATATGCCGACTGTAGGCTATTATAGATGGGCCAAATAGCTAAACTGCTGAATTCATGTACAGTTCTACAAAGTTTTATCCCCTAAGTTCATTTTTGTGGAAGTAAAAATTATAAAATTCAAGTCATGTGAGTGTTTTTGTTTTTCTCATCACTCCACGTAGAGCCATAGAGTAAGTTAATGTTTCATATCCCATTAAATGATTGATATGAAGGATCTTTATAACTACAACAAAGTCTGGTGCAAGCCATCTATGTGTTGGTATTTCCCTGATCTTAAATGTACTTCCCTTTATTTGGTATGGTCATGGCCTGGGAAGCACACAACGCAGCTGTGTAAGAAAGGTAGAATTAGATGCGAGTTGAAAGTAGATATCTGAGGTCTGCTTTTAATGCCTAGAAGAGAATAGGTTACATAGTTATAAGTATCACAGCTGTAGCTATATTTATTTAATCCTTCTACCAAATCTATACACTGTAATCAACATTTGAGCAATTAATATAATGATAAATGTATCACTTTTTCAACAAAGCTATCACTAATATTTATCTCCTATGCAGAAATACCTCTAGCAAAAGGACACATCACACTGGAATACAGTTATTTCAACTGTCTAATTTTCCAGTAGAAGGCTCTCACTCCTCTATGCTAGTTCTGCTGCCGCTGGGCAGCATACAAATAGCTCAAGCATAAAGACACATTGCAAACAACAATGTGATTCATACCAACAAATGTTGGCTTATCTAGTCTACACATAATACAGCAGCAGTGGAGGGCTGATATCATGTGACATGTGGTGCGTCAGAGTACTACTCATGTAGGGCTCATTGCAGGGCTCAGAACGAGAAAGAGAGACAGAGGCAATGATAGATCATGTGTGTACACATGTGAAGGACTAGTACCCCCACTGGGAGAAAACCCCATAGTAGTTGTGACGTGGGTAACCATTTATCCACATTTGCTCTGACATCAAACCTTGTCAACAGAGTTTCCCCCATGTGGGAGAAACCGTGACACTGGCAGGCTGGCCTAGAAAATCCTGATCATCTAGGTTCACGGATTTAATGCTGGGAAGCATTGCTTTCCTTGGAATTCATTATTATTATATATTAATCCATCTCCTCTAAACAAGGCTAAAACTCAGAAACCCGAATCACATTTGGCAGGTGGGTCCCTGGGATCAGCACTACTCAAGCAAAGCAGCCACCCACACATATAGGCCAGATGGTAGCGCATAGTTAGGTGTTGTTTCATAAATCTTTAAACTGGTTTAGACAAGATAGGTGCTGGTGAGGGGTCTAGATGGCAGATGTGACATGTAACAAAAACAAACATCCAAAAACAATAATACAACGCAATACAATATTCACAGGTGTCTATATTGACACTCAACAAGTTCACTCACTGGATTAACAAGATCAGTCTCTGCCTCGGTGCTTAATTGGACAATGCATGGCCCTACTCATCACTCACTTAATTTCAACTTGGTACATCAGAAATAAATGCATCACATAAATCAACATTACTTCACTTGACCTTGGTGAGCACCATTTCAGCCTGGCCCACTCCTGACATATGGCTATCCAGCACACAGCCAAGATAATTGACTGACTCCTTAGCTGCAAGTGCAGTGTCACCAACAACAACATTAAAACCAGGGGACCTTTTCAATTTTATCTGTGGGTAAATTGGGTTAAGTCCCAAGCAGCCGGGAAATCAGGGAGGCTGGGTGACTGTCCGAAAGAAGCATAGCCTTAAGCCAAAGCCCACGGCTCACCACCGACCAGTTCACGGTTCTAACAGGTTCTCTCCACTCAGCGACACATCCGCTGAGAAACAAAGTCTGATTATTGGTAGCTCTATTTTGAGAAATGTAAAGTTAGCGACACCAGCAACCATAGTCTAATGCAGTGGGTCCCAAACTTTTTTTGCAGAGCCCCCCTTTTGGAGATACAATTATTTTCAGGTACATTATTGCACATATGAATATTGGTATTCCACATTGTTTGGGTTATCAGTTCTCAGTTCTAGATGTGTGGGCTACCGGGAGCAGTGCACATTGTAAAGCTTGACTGCAGCACGAAGGAAGGACCTGCGGTATCTCTCCCTCACACACCGCTGGTGAAGCAGCCTGTCACTGAAGGAGCTGCTCAGAGTTGTTAAAAAGTCCTGCATTGGGTGGGACGTTTTTTTCCATTTGAGATGATAGCTTAGCCATCATTCTCCTCTCCGTCACCACCTCCACTGGATCGAGGGGGCATCCCAGGACAGAACTGGCTTTCTTAAACAGATTGTTCAGTCTCTTCCTCTCAGCAGTCGAGATGCTGCTGCCCAAGAAGACCACACCATAATAGTTTTTTCCATCATTAAAAAATGCTAAAAATGTTACATCAACAACCTGATTACATATCTGAAGGATAATGGCCAGTCAAAAGTACTGTATTTAGTTACATAAAGGAATAGGGGAGCAGTCAAAACTCTTAGCCCGGCAGACAAAAGGGTCATGAATTTAGTCTTTAGTTCCTTCAATTTGTATTACATTCAAAAAATTCAGTTAGATGATGGATATTATATCTGTGTATCAACCATTTACCATGAAATGCAATGATTGAATCTCTTATCGTCCACATGCAGGGAGATGTCAGTCTGACTTAAAAGGTGGGCTACTTACAAATACTGAGCTGATAACAGCCAGACTCTGTTGTTGCATGTCATATTCCCCCATCTCAGGGAAAAATAAGGATATGTCTCTTATGTCATTAATTAATACTAAATTTTTCAATGGCTTATTATCTAGATAGGTTTGAACATTTTAAAGGTATTTTGCCTTTCTAGTGCAAAGTAGTGAGCTGACAGGAAATGAGGGGAGAGAGAGTGGGATGACATGCAACAAAGGATCCCAACTGGACTTAAACGCAATTAAGTGTTCAGCATTTTAAACCACTACACCACAAATATACCCCCAGTGTGAAATTCTTTACTTGTTAGGCCTATTACATGTCAGGGAGAAGATGCTCAGCAGGACTGCAGGAATCATGTGAGGAGCATGGGGTTTGGAAACACTATCACTAACAAGAACTGAATATTTTACAAAATCTGGAGCACTGGTTCACTTAGTTTTGTCACGTCCTGGCCTGCATCTTGAACTCTGGCCCTGGTTTTCTTCCCTCACTCCGGTTTATCACATCACCTGTGATGCCACCCCAGCTGTTGATCATCAGCTGATCACTCAACTGTGGGTACATTACCGCTTCCCCGGTGCCAGTTCGTTTGTACTCTTCAATCTCTTGTTCCAGCGTTCCATGGTTCATGTTTTCTTGTACGGATTTCAAGTGTATGACCCACGCCTGTCTGACTGTCCTCTTTGTGTATCGGATCAACGCCGGTCTCTGGGTCGTGCTTTTCGATCCTCCTCCCATGGTGTGTGACAAGTTTTTCATGTCAAGCCCTGTTTGATATCCTGTAATATCCCTATTGAGACTAGGTTTAGTAGCTTTACTGCAACTTAACATACTGTACATTATTTCTTTTTGAGAGAGGAAGTAGAGAGCTTGACAGGTAAATACAAAGACAATCTGGCAACTAGACAAAGGAAAGACTGGACTGTGTAAACAAACAGGCTGAGTAATGAAACACAAGTGAACTTAATAAAAACTGGTGGGAAAATGACAAAGACATGAAGTAAATCATAACATGGTGAACAGAGAATAGTCCTTCAAAATAAAACAGGACCTAACAAGAGGCTTGACAAGGTGCGACACTTTGCTTTTAAGCCACAAATACCTGAACCTGAACCCATCTCAGACCCTATACCTGAACTGAACCTGCCTGCCTGTAAGACTATATGTATACTTTCAATTGATCAATACATCTCTGAACTCTTCTTGCCTGCCTGGTCTGTCTGTATTTGTTGCCTGTATTCATGGCTCGTGACAAATATCATCCTTCATTACCTCAGAATATCATTATTAGACTGATGAATGCACATCTTAAGTCTTGTACTCTGCACCGTTGCAGCATTGCTTCCACTGATCAAGTCAAAGTATTGGTCAGATGTTAAAGAAAAAAACCTCAGATTCAAATATACTTGGAGGAAACCTTAGTTGCACTTTGAGCATTGACTAGAGGAAGAAGCATTTCATGGTCTTGTTCTCATTGCTTGCAAAAGTGGTTATCTGGCTACTGTTCAACATTCATTCCCTAGACCAGTTATTGACCATGTATAGATCAAACCATTCAATTCAATTTATTTATATAGCGCTATGTCCTAACAGAGTTATCTCATAGCACTTGTTAATATAGAGCAAGTCGAGACCAACTCTATATGTATAGAGCTCATTTTGTTAGATGGACTTCATAGGAAGATAACGACTTTTAGAGTAAATGATGAGCAGTTATGGAAAAGCTATGTTATGAAAACTAAACTCAACAAAAGTGATGACATATTTTTGACATGACAGTGCAGTTTATTTTATGTTTCTCCTCTCTTTACGGTTGTACAAGCACATCAAATATTCTACCTTATCAATTTCCATTCAAAGGGATGCGATATTTTTAATTAGTTCCTACTTAGATTTATTAGGTTACTTATCTTGATTAAAAATGGCAAGTTTTCCTGTTTCCTTAAACTTCCCATTAAATCACATTATTTTATACCTCATGTGACACATGAGCTTTGACTCTGTGTTTTTTTTTAACATTTACTTATTTAAAATAGTATCCTCTGACAACTGCAGAGGTGGAGGATGAAGGGATGGGAAAGGGAGCTGTTACCAACAGCATTAACACAGCTCAACATAATCTGTGAATGCATATTAGCAGGATCTACAGGCTTTAATATAACTGGGAGAAAAGGATGGAGAGGGAGAGATAGAGAGATGAGAATAGTGGCTGAAAAGAGTATTACTACAACAAATACTTTAAAATAATTATCGGGGGAAATTTATCTTTCACCTGTTCTTAAGTCATAAGCACAAGCGAGAAAACTATTTAGATCAGACTTAGAAAATGGATCACCAGAATTAGTTTTCTCACTTGACTCTCAGGGCTTCCATACTTACCAGTTAATGAGTGTTAGATATTTTCAAATCACACTTTAATAAACACTTCTTGTCAAAAATGTGTTTGTACACTTTTGTAGTCTCAAATATTATTGCAGAAAAAGGGATAATTAGAGCCAGACGATGAAGATCATTACGACAGCGTAAGGAGCTACACCAACTCGAGGTAAATACATGTAAATCGCTAACACTGAATTGAAAATTATTCCTGTCCCAGTCATTTCCTACCTGTGTTCAAAAGGTATTCACTAGCAAGGACCATGCCACAAGAATGTAATTATAAAGGTTTAATTAAATGAGGAAGTACTGGCCTATTTGAGGATTGATGACTAAATGTGAGGAAGGAGAGGGTGTGGAGAGGAAGCTGGTCGGGGACATTTCTACTTGCCTCTAACTAACTCTTAACTCTCTTAAATAACTCTGTTGTTTAATCCTCCCATTTCCATGCATTTGAGCCTGCACAACACTCTGTCCCTGCCATTCTTCCCTGAACAAAAAATAAGAGAAACCTGTAATACCTGAGTTGTAGTGCCTACTGAGATATTGCACCTACAAAAGCTTTGTATTTAGTTTATAGCCATGTCTTGTGTTCCAAATCTGATGCCTCCAGAGCCCATCTCATCATCGTCTGTTGAGGCACTGTTAAGCTGGGTGTCCACAGCAATAATGCCACCAGCCAATACAGTCTAACACTCATGCCAGCTAAAACTACATGTTTAACTACAGCTTTTTATGGCTTTTTATGTCATTATTATCGTTAACATTATTATTATCATTATTATTATTATTATATTTTTCATTATTTGCCTTTCTTGTTTAAAACCTTCATGTAGTCATTCGTAAATAATGTAGTTTGTCGTTAATTTATAAAAGTCGAACCGGAAGTATAATTCATGTTCCGCCCCAGGTAGCTAGTTTGTTGTTGCTTCAGCAACAGATTAGCAATTACTGTCGGATTCGGTCGAGTTGACACGTCGGTGACCAGCTGTCGGGTAGTGACTAGCGCTGGGACTTGGCTGAAACGAAGCTAGGCAGCCTAAAATTGCATTTATTTGCTGGTTAAATTTGCAGCCTCGCCCAGTAGCTAACTGTTACCCTTGATAGACATCCCCATTGCTCCGCTAACAGCCCATGGAGCGGAGCTAGCTAACGCAACCAAGCTAGCTGTACCTATCACCGACACTAGTTCGCTTGAAGTGATGCAACCGAGGTATATTGCTGTTTAATGTATCCGTGAGTTTACATATTTGAAGATTTACTTTTTAAATTACGGGTATATTGAGGATGCTTACAGCAATGCCAGTAGCGTTAGCCGAGTTAGGTTAGGTTATCTCACTTCCGCTTTCGTCTTAACGGTTTCTGTATGTATTTACTCGGCTAGAAAAATCATATTATGAAGTGTCACTTTTTTCTATGTACAGTAGATTTTTATTTGAATGAGATAGGTCTCCTTGTCAAGAAATGTGTAAATCCCGGTTGGGGTTAAACAGTGGCTCTCCAGTCTATGGGTGTAAACAACAGCACTGTCACTGTTGTAGCTACGTAGCGTTAGCGCAGCTCTGCTTAGCTTCAAGTCTTGTGACCTGCAAGTTATTGTCCATAAAGGCTCTGTCTGTTCACGCTTGGTGGGTCGATGAGGATTTTGTGTTGTAATTCCCGAATGATACCCGTAGATTTCCTGCACGAAATATATTTTATGTCAGGAAAATGATTTTAGGCTATTTGAATTTTAAAACGCCCTGTTAAGTTTTCTCAAAATGTAGGAACAGCAACACAATAGAATATTGAAACACTTCTCAAAGCTCATTTAAGATACAGTATAACGTAGTTGGACTAGGGAGATTCGTTTCTTTAAAGATGTGCTTCTACTGCTGTCATGTTGCTCTGTCTTGTGTAGGCGTATCCATTGTTGAATCATCAAGATGGCAGCTTCGCAGTGGGAGCTTCCTCCAGAGCTATGTTGTCGACCCATGGCCTTTGTGGCTTTAACTGGTCTGGATGTGGTGTACAATGCGGTACACCGGGCAATTTGGGACGCCTTCTGCGCCAACCGGCGAGCTGACAGAGTGCCTATCTCCTTCAAAGTCCTCCCAGGCGACCATGAATACCCCAAATGTCGCACTAAGGTGAGCAGTGGATAGAGCGATTTGAAAGTTTCTCAACAAACAAAAGACTGTATAATATCCCAACAAATCCAACCTATGCCATGGAATAGGAACACTGTTGCTCCCTTGGAGATTACTGTGTCAGTGCTAAGATGTGGAAAAACACCAAAACAAAAGAGCTGTGATGTCTTCGTGAGAGGCCAGTGCTTCTTTCTGTGCAGCATATATACCTTTTAACAGTTAATCTTCTCTTCTCTGACTATGTAGCGAACATCCTATGAGTGGTACATCCCTAAAGGCATCCTGAAAACAGGTTGGATGAACAAACATCTGAACCTGGTACCAGCTCTGGTTGTTCTCTTCTACGAACTGGACTGGGATGACCCACAGTGGAAAGAGAAACAGTCTGAATGTGCGACTAAAGTGGAGATTGTCAGGTAGGTTTGCATTTTATTTGCCTTCAGAAAGGGATTTATTGGGTGACTGACGGTGAGAGAACGTGTAGATGCTGTATAAATGCTTGGTCACGCAGCTCTGCTAGAACACTTTTGTTGTGGCATAGGATTCGTTTTTTTCAAATCATGTTCAAGTATTGGGCCTGAAATTAACAAGAAAATAATTGTGAGTGGACTGGGCTTTATATAGCTGACACTGTAGATCACCCCTAGGGGAAACATGACGGCAGTGAATTTCATCTGTGTTTTTAGGACCAGTCTTCAGGGCAGGAACACCAAGGTGGCTGTGGTTCTAATCCAGAAGAAAACTCCTTTACCTCCAGGTAACAATCTCTATTGAATTGTATTAGGTTATGCAAACGTGCCATATACCATCCATTTAAGTTTCACTGTGTATCTACATTATGTCCAAGTCTCTTTCTGACTGCTTGCAGTGCCAAATTGTATTGTACATTCCATGAAAAAGGGTCCCACGTGTACAGAGCAATCTGCTCTGTCTATTTCCAGTTTCTTTTACCTTCCAAAACACCACTTATTTTTTTGTTTGTACAGGAGAGGACCTGGTAGCATCAGAGAGAGCGGCAGCTCTTTGTAATGCCTGTGATCTGTCTGGCAAGAGTCTCTTTGTACTGCCACACACCGACCACTTGGTGGGCTACATTATAAGGTAGTTATCAATTCACTAATGCCATATAGAACCATCTCCAGAATAAAACCAATGCTTTCACAATCGGACCTGGAAAAAGTAGTTCATGTTCTAGTTTTCTCGAGACTTGACTAGTGTAACTCCCTCCTTTCTGGCATCAACCAAAAATTACATTCTCGCCTCCAACTAGTTCAGAACGCAGCAGCTCGGCTTCTTACTGGTTTTAATAGACGACATCACATCACCCAGATCCTGGCTTCTCTCTACTGGCTCCCTGTTCAATTCAGAATTGATTTTAAGATTTTACTAATCACTTTTAAGGCATGCCTGGGTCTGGCACCAACCTATATAGCAGAATTTCTGACCCCATATGAGCCAGTTCGCAGCCTTAGATCCTCAGGTGGGGCCTTTCTGGCCGTTCCAGAGTCGAGACTCAAATCTAAAGGTGCTTTTGCCATCAGGGCCCGTCGACTTTGGAACGACCTGCCTGAGGAGACGAGGCTTGCAGAGTCAATACTTAAAAGACATTTTTATAGACTAGCTTTCATGTGATGTCGTCTTTATATCGTTTTTATATTTTCTTTAAATTGTCATTTTATCGCTTTTATTTATTTATTTTATTTTCAACTTGCTTTTGTTTGCTTTTTAACTTTCAATCCCTTGCTGTGCTATTGCTTTCTGAGTATCCTGTCTCTGCTTGTCTGTCCAGGCACTTTGTAAACTCTGTTTTTAAAGGTGCTATATAAATAAAGTTGTTATTATTATTATTAATATTATTATATAGGTGAATATTTGTACATATATTTTACAATTTAAAATATTGTAAAATATTTTACAATTTATTAACTGCTAATGTCCAAATGGCATCTCCTATTTGCTTCTGCACTTAGCTCTATTTGGAGTTTGTTTTTTACATTTGAAGTATGAAATAACAGTGAAAACATCTGTTTTATTAATTGATATGCGATTTTGCAGTCTTCATTCATTGAACTTCATCAAACACGTGTAAAAGGTGCAGCAGATAATTGCATTGAAATCTCCAACCGTTGTCTGTTTATTAAATTATATTCTTCCCTGTGATTTTGTAGGTTGGAGAATGCTTTCTATGAACATGCTCAGACATATTACTACACTGAGATTCGTCGAGTTAAATCACATAAAGAGTTCCTCAACAAGACAACACATCAGGTAGGAAGACACACACACACACACACATATCAAGCAAATCAAGAAATCTGATCAAGCAAACTGACGTTGCTCCTAAAGTAAAGTTAAATCCCCCTCCATACACTGTCCTCTTCCTCTCTGCTCCACCTTCTGATGTTCCCAGCTGCTGTTTGTCAGACACCAGTTTAAAATTGCCTTCTTCAGTGAGCTGAAACAGGATACCCAGAATGCTCTCAAGTAAGTCTGAGGCTATACATTCATAATGGATCAAATGAGTTGTGATCAGCTGCTGTTAGGATTTTATGAGCAGTAAACAAATACTGTAAGACCTCCGGAAGAATGTATTCAATAGAAAATTGGAAAATCTTTAAAAATGTCTGGGAAGTGGGATTTTGGTATTGCTCATGAACTACTGTCATTGTTAGAAGTCCCCTACTGCTGTGCCATGTAATTGAATCATTCAGATCTTAGGTAATGTTTTTTCTCATCACAAAGTTTGATGTCTTTTTATTTTTTTTTCTCAAATTAACAACAAAAATGAAGTGGTGGCTTCTTACCTATGCTTACAGTTTTAAAGTTTGCTGATGTAGCTACAAATATACCTGTATGTTGTACTCTGTTTCAATTATGTATTAAGATTGTTGGTGTCCATAGGTACTACAGAACTGCATACAGTCTTGTTCATGAGCTCAGAGCCCATGAGACTAACATGTTGGAGATCAAAACTATGGCTGGATTCATCAACTATAAGGTACAGCCGTCTGTCTGTAGTTGTTAGGTGAAAGTGTTCTTCTGATCAACATGTCACTAATGGATGAATGACTTGATGAGAGAAAGAGTGGGGACACTGTACTTGTCAGGCAGAAGTGTGCAAATATGATAATCAGACTGGAAACAGATATTGTAAATCGATTGCTTCATCTCCAAAGACCGTTAGCTGTAACTGAACCAGAATTTTCCAAGTTAACTCTGAGTCGCTGGTTTAGACAGAATATTTTGCTTTTATTTTGATATTTCATCTCTGTAAATACTCAGTTATTACAGATGCTTTTTCTTCAATACACCTGCGATTATGAGAAATGTATTATGAACTGTTTACACCACACAGTTAGAGTACAGTTCAGCGCACCTGTAGAACAGCTGCGCCACACTAAACATTTAACAGCCTACATGTCAGGGTGCAGGTTTTAATGCCTTTGTTCATCATCTGCGATGTGAAAATCTCAAAAAGAGTGCGTCCTGTTGCATTTTAGTTTTGTTATGAAATCCTAGCGCACAACGGAGCGTCTCTCGCTGGGATCCTCAGAAATGGGTCCCACTGTTCTCAGCCATTTGCCTCACCCCTCTCTGTTTCCATTACAGTTAGTTTTGTAGTTAGGTCATTTTGAGACAAGTCTTGGTTTGTAAAAGTTGCTTTCATCCTGCGTTACTCTGTGTACAGTGATGCAGTTAAAAACAGAAGTGCAGTGATTTCACTGACAAGCTGTGATTCTGGACTGATGATAAGAACCTTCGACGTTTTGGAGGCAGCCTACGCCAGATGGAAGTCTGACCATTCATTTCTCTCTCTCTCTTTCTCCCTTGATGTCTCCCTTTCTTTGTTTCTTTAGATCTGTCGTCTGTGTTTCCAGCACAACACTCCTCTAGATGCTATAGCCCAGTTCAGGAAGCACATCGACTTGTGTAAGAAGAAGATTGGCAGTGCTGAACTGGCCTTTGAGCACGCCGCATGGATGTCTAAACAGTGAGTTCAATACAAATAAACCACACATACTCTGTAGTCATGAATATATACCTATCACACCCTGTATGTAACATGTTGAAGTTTTAATTATTAAGAATACATATACATTTATTAGAAACATTAAAAATAAAAGATCTTTATTCACTTGGCTGCATGACTGAGATCAAGACCTCTATTTGCAGTTGATGAACTTCATTTTTCTACAGCAATGAAGCAGGAGTCATGAAATATTTTTGAGAATGCGGGGCGTGTTCTTGTTGACATGATTGACCTGAAACAGGAGAACCATCTCTGCCCTTAAACCTGTTACACTGTATGTAGTGTTTGTCCAGTTGTGTTTGTATAAATTTAATACAAATTACATTGAGACAAAATCTTTAGGGGAACAATATTATTAAAGGTAAAGAAAACAAAACCTTTTCAAAATGTGTCTTTCACAATTTTCACATAACGTTCAAAAATTGCATTCACTAAAAAATAAATGAAAATGTTAGTAGTTGTTACTTTGTGAAGACATTTTGGCCAAAGGCACTTTTTTAAACTACTAGGAACTGTGTCCCTGGCCAAGACACTGAACCCCAAGTTGCTCCCGGTTGAGGCCAGCGTGGCAACCCTGTGAATGGGTGAATTAGACTACTGTTAGAGCGCTTTGGGAACTATTTCAACGGTTGAAAAGCTCTATATAAGTAAGAGTCCATTTTACCATTTACCATTTAACTAATCTCTATCCCTAATGAACGCCGACTTGTACATCTACTGTTTAATGCCCATACATCATGACCCCAAACCCAGAGCGTCTCTTAATCTTTGTCTCCTACCAGGTTCCAGACATTTGGTGAGCTGTTTGATGAAGCGATAAAATTGGGACTGACTGCCATCCAGACCCAGAACCCTGGTTTCTACTACCAGCAAGCTGCCTGTTACAGCCAGGACAGGAAACAACTGGCACAGCAGCTTTGCCAGGTGATTAGACTACAGCTCTTGTTCCTACGTCTAGAGGGGGTTTCCGAAGCTATTCAACCAACTGAAAAGTACTTCTGATGTAGCACTGGTCCCTGAACTGTTACCACCAGTAATACCACTGCTGCTCTTACTGCACTAATTAATTAATTAATTAATTTATATAGCGCTATATCATAACAGTTATCTCATAGCACTTGTTAATATAGAGCAAGTCTAAACCAATTCTATATGTATAGACCCAACAATTCCGCCATGAGCAAGCGCTAGGTGACTGTGGCAAGGAAACACTGCCTTTTAACAGGCAGAAACCTCAGGTAGAACCAGGCTCTGGGTGGGCGTCATCTGCCTCGACCGGTTGGGTAGAGAGAGAAAAAAGAAGATATGGGGGGAGGGGGGTGTAGAGTGAGAGCAGGATGAAAGACACACAGTAACACAGTACAATTCCACATACAGACGATGTAAAACAATGGCAGCTACAATGTTACACTACTGCTACAAATAATACCTTGAATGCAAATTCTACTCTACACTTTTCTGTTGTAGTTCTAGTAAGTGCTGCTGCGAAGTCTTTACCTCATACATTTGAACTCTTAATACAGGCTTGCCTAAATTAAGTTGCAAAAAAATGATCACGAATCATAATTACCAACCTGACTGAATGACAAATGAGGAAGCTTATATCTGCTATCTTCCCCATAAAACAATACTTAATTGTTTGATTTCATTGGTTGGTTCTAGGCTGGAACGAGTTGTCTCTCTCCCGAATCATTAGACACCCAGAGTGGAGGACTGGACTTTTACGGCCAGAGACCCTGGAGACAAGGACACCAAAGTATGTTCACACATGCACAGTTTGCCTACTGTTCAATTAAAAAGTGTTTGAGCATATCATCACGACACCCCCGTGTCTCTGACATGGTGTTAGAAATCTATGGGTAAAACGTGATGTTGTATTTCCAGGTATTGATCCTCCAGATGCAGAGAAAGAGAAGACGGGGATTCTGGCGCTGCAGATTAAAGAGAGAGATGTACCACATTCTGTAAGCACACACACAGCTGTGGCCATATAGTAGCTCACTGTTTCAATGTCCCATTTGCTTTAAGGGAGCAGTTACTCAACATAAAACCACTAGTTATTTGTATGTGATTATAGCATCTTTCAAATGAGTCTGATGGTTTTTGTTTGTAGAAAAATCCTGTAAAAATGTGTGCAGTTTCTGTGTGAATTCTCAAACCTATGGTTGAAATAATGTTTGATAATGTGTGAGTGTTTACATACAGCAGGGGAAAGATGCACCTCCCACTATTAAATAGAGATCATTTGTGATCACAGCCCTATATTCAAAATGCCCCACATCATGTACCCCTCTGCTGTCGGGTTGTATTGTGCTGCTGTATTAAAACATATTTCTGCCCCTACAGGAGCTGATAATAGCACTTCTCAGCAACGCTGTTGCCCAGTTTAAGAAGTACAAGTGCCCTCGAATGAAGAGTCATCTCAGTGAGTATCATCGTGCTCTTTTAATCTCCACATGTCCTTTCCTGCTTCCAGTGGCGCTACAGGGGTTCCAACTGACCCCACAGCAAAATGAAGAATGTTTGGTTTTATTGGTGTCTCCTGTTTTGTTTTTTACAATCAGTTTGATTATCAATATATTCCCATTTCAATTATTGCTGGGTTCACTTTCTCACATGTGGAAGATATCACCTGCACTCAACAGGTACACATTGTTGATGCTTTGGCATACCATGTAGAATATGGAAATTGTTGATGTTGTGTGATCACACAGTGAGGTGAGCTCATCAGAACATCCTTCTTTTTCAGTTATCCATGACCATTTTCTGTTGCCTCCTGCTGTTTAACGTTGTCACACTGCTCTCAGTATTTGTCTCCTTGTCTGTCTCCTTCGTAGTGGTGCAGATGGGAGAGGAATACTACCATGCTAAAGACTACACCAAAGCCCTAAAGTAAGTCCAAACACATCCTAGGCTTTTGAAAGAAAAGTCTTAAAGTGATACTGTATTAAACATGCATTCTGAAAACATGCAATACAAACTTTTCACAGTCAGGTTAGTATGACCAAAAGATAGATTCAGAATATAAGCTATACACCCAATGTGGGAAGTGGCTGGTATTGGGTGACGAGTCATGATCCACATCTGCTGGTGGAGATTGTTTCCTTAATGTAAGAGTGTGTGTGTGTGTGTGTTATGTTGTCAGGCTGTTGGACTATGTGATGTGTGACTATCGCACAGAGCGATGGTGGGGCCTCCTTACAGCCATATTGAGCACAGCTTTGCGCTGTGCTTATCTGATGGCCAGTGTTAAAGACTACATCATATACTGCATGGAGCTGCTGGGTAGAGGTAAGCAAGAAGGTTAAACTGAACTGTTATTAGCCAATCACTGCTGTTTACCTCTGGTACAATGAAATTTGTCATTGATTATACAAACATTACATTTTACTTAAACTCTCTTGATTTCTGTGACATTTTGATACGATTCCACAAATGTGGAAGTGGAGATGGGTTGTTATTCATATTCCCTCAGGTTCCATTAGAATTGTATTGTCCCATGATCAGAGGCCTTTCTTACTTGAGCTGTTTTGTTTTGGGCAATATGGCTGAAAAACACAATCAAAATGTCTACATCATGACATTCATCTTTATTAATCGCTTATGGTATTTTTCTAAAAAATTGGGACAGTCATATGCCTTATCATTAGGAGACTTTTATTAGTTGAACCAAACACAAAAACACATAAGAACAATTAATCAAATTTAATAAGTGTTATTGGTCTTGTAAAACATTTAATCAATAAATGTGTTCATTTGAAGAACCTGCTCTGTGTGGAGGTTGTTGGCCAAATGTTCATTTTTGAGAGAAAATGGACTTGCTGTGTAACAATTATAAATAAATCATAACACATTAAATTTCAGTATAAAAGTTAACCAAAGCCATTACCATGATATATGGTTAAAGAAGTAATAGTTTAGTCATCTTGTCTTCTAGCGTCAACCTTAAAGGAGGAACAAAAGTCGAGGATTGAGACGAATCTCATCAAAGTCCTGATGGTGAGTAGAAGGATTAAACAGTGGAGTCAAACCGTCTGAGCATAAGATATTTGAATTAATAGCCTCAGAATTTCATGACACTTACAGTACATGGCAGTGAGAGTGTGATTTTAAATGCATGACATGTAGGCTTCATTTAAAGGAAACGAACTAGTAAGATAAAGGACACATTTTTTCTTTTTCAAATATTACATTTCTTTCTATTGGCAAAGTCATGGATGACTTTTGACCAGCAAACGATGAGCTGACCCACAAGTCAACCAGGCCACACTCCAGGGAAGTGTATTTTCATTCTGTTTATAAGAATTTGAATTGTCTTGCTATTTTCAGAACGAGGTCCCTGATGCTGAGCTGGAGTGTGATCCTTCCTCTGTTAGTGCAGCCAGGTCGCTGTGGAACGACCGCATGGCTTTGGCTGGATCAAATGAACTCACTGTAGAAGTGCAGGACTACATCCCATTCAGTCAGTAAAAACACACTCACTCAAACTCAACAACACACTCAAGAACTGTTCAAGTAATTTCTTACTCGTTAAAGATAAAGGGATTAAAGACAAAATAGATATATTCATGTACATACCACATCGGCCGCTGCTGGTCAATACAGCGATGCATCAACGCAGCCACCATATTGGTACAGGAAGGCCTGCCTGCTCCTCCTAATTCCATTGTGGTTGTGCAGAGTGTAACGGTTAGGTAAGAAACCTTTGTAGCTACAATTCAGGTACATTCTGTATGTCACAATAGTGCCACGAAACAGTTAAAACAAACACTTTAAAGTAACGTACTTGTCACAATTATACATAGAACAACAGAAGATTTTACAAATATCATCTTCAGCATCTTACTGATATTTTACTTTAATAAAAATGTTCATCTTTTCTTTCTTTACCTGACAAATTAGCTTAATTTAGTATGATGACAGTCACTTAAATTGATATTATCTTAAAAGGTCACACTTATTGTGATCATATTCAACACATTAGTAACGGTAGAATTTTCTAAAATAAATCATAGTATTATTCCCATGTCATTTTGGCATTTCTTTCATTAGAACATCCAAAACCAGCACAAAATGAAGGGTAAGGGTTTCTGTTCCGGCCACTGAAACGCTAGAAGGCTTTTTAATTTGAAACTGATACAGGAAGTGTTGAGTAACAGCGTGATGCAGTAACTTTAATAGGTCAAACAAGAGTAGATCAAAATGAGGCTTCCTACTAAAATATGACCAATTGCACTCATCACAGGCAATTAGAAAAAATTAGGACAGTCGTATGAAACAAAGGCCCGCCTCTAATACAAGCCTGCTTCAGATAAAGTCCTGGTACCGTCTGCATTGCAGGTACATAGAGGCCCTGGCTTCTATCTGAGGAAATATGGTATATGAGGATGTTCCAACTCTCTTCTCCTTTCTGACTTTAGTCCAGTGTAAGGCCAAGTTCCAGTCTCCCAGTTTCCATGTAGACCAGCCCATCCAAGTCCAGGTTTTCCTCCGAGCCGACTGTCCTCATCCTGTAGCATTCAGCAAGCTGGCTGTCAGCCTCAGCAACCAGGTACACTCTAGTATGATAGGAAAGAACCTTCAGATAACCTTTAGTTAGCAATGGTAAGGGTTGTCTCTTACCTTGCTGCCTCTGGATCCTGGACAGTCTACACAATTACAACATGATTGACTTTGATAGGTCGGTTGTTCCGTGTTATATAACAAGCAGTTACATTCTAGCAGTGTGATTTGTTAGTGTGTTAATGAAGGATGGAAGCAACAGTTTCTATGAGAGCTAAACAGCAAATGTAAGAACATTTTTAAATATGTCTTTTGAATTTTTTATCATATTTGTGAAATGTGCTTATGATGAAAATAAAGCTCAAGAAAATGCTGTTTTTTGAGGCTCATAGGTACTTATCACCTTACCCAACACAAATATCCCAACCAGTTCTGGAACTGAAATAGTGGCCGTGCTTTCCTTAAAATAACAAAACAATTGTGTGTGGTTGTGTGCGTAGGTGTACAACCAGTGGTGTGTGGTGGAGTCTTCAGGTCAGGAGAGTATGAGCCTGTTGCCAGGAAAAACCAAATGCTACAACTTCAGCTTTGTAGCGAAGACCGAAGACGTTGGCAAGAAGATAGAGGTGAGGCGCGTGTGTGTGTGTGTGTGTGTGTGTGTGTGTGCGCATGAGAGAAACCGAGACATTGTCACTCACTGTGTGTGTTGCTTGGTATGCACATTTAGATGACTGGTATTGAGCTGATGCTTGGTGGTGACAGAGGCCGCTGTGTGTTTGTGAGCTGGAGAGGGGCGGGTGGAGATGCGGCCTCTACCCATGAAGCCTTGCAGGCTAGCAGGTCATCGCGTCGATGGGGGCGGTGCATTGATACACGTCAAGAGCTGGACTGGGACAGCCTGACCATGCAGCATAGTACCATGTAAGGCTTTGTTCAGATGCAATCCAGTCCCAGTATTCCTAGAGATGTTATTACTTTATCTGTCCATTTGTGCAGTGTCAGATATTATGCAAACTGCATCAAAGTCAACAGAAATGTGAAACATGTAGTTTGTTTTTGCTTGTTTGTTGTGTAGAATTATCTCCAGAGTCCCAAAGATCTCTGTTCAGCTGAGCCACCAGCCTCCTGTGCTCCACAATGAAATGTACTGCATCAGCCTCACTGTTCAATCACAGGAGGAGGGCGTGGTAAAGGATGTTAAACTGACAGCTGGCCTTAAACCAGGTACACTGATACAAGGACAGCAGAAATACTGTAAGAAAGGTTACACACACTGACATGAGACTGATACTGATCTCCTTCTCTCACTCTCCTTTATTCTTTTCACAACAGCATTAACACCCGTGTTAAAAGTTAGATTATAGTCTATTACAATTATTTGAAATGGGGAAAACTGCTGTTTCAAATGTGTGGCATAACGTCAGTGTATACTGCATGGTTTTGTTTGTCTTGATTGGTCTGTCCAGGCCAGGATGCCAATCTTGGCCAGACCACGCATGTGACACTTGATGGCTCAAAGGTTTGTGACGACACCGCACCCGCCCTGCTCCCTGACGTACCTCTTGGAGATCTGAAACCAGGCGAAAAGGTACACACACATTGACAAAGAAAGTTTTATATTATTTTTGCAGATAAACTAACACTTTCTGTATTTTACCTTATATACACACCTGCCTACAGGTGTAAATAGAAATTCCAGTATCCATGGTGTGTGTGTGTGTGTTTCTCTCTAGTTGGAGAGATGTGTATATGTGAAGTGTGTGTCAACTGGACCAAGGGTCTTCCTGTTCCATGTGGCCTACAGCATTGATACCACAGTGGAAGGACGTCAGATTGTCTGCAAATGTCATAAGGTAGAGAGCCCCCTCTGACCTGCAGTAGCTCAGTGTCCATGTAACATCTGCGTTTCATGTAGGGCATGTTTAAATTAGAGATGCTCAGCACTTTTCTAATCAAGTTTACGCCTTTCTTGTTCTGTTGTCTTACAGGATGAGACGGTTACCATAGAGACGCTGGTCCCATTTGAGGTGTCTGTCAAGTTTGTGTCCACAAAGGTCTGTAGCTGACACTTAAATTTGTTGATTTATGATGTTCAGTTTTTGTTCTTAGTTTTTATCCATTTGTCTATTCTAGTGCAGGTTGTTACCACACTGTATTTGGAATGGACTCTAATGTAAGTCATGTATTGCCATGTCTTCACTTTGACACATAATGTATCTTTTACTCCTTTTTAATGTTTTTAGCATTGTTCTTCAGTGGAAACTGACAGAAAAAAGCAGATCAGTATGGGCGGATGCGTAAGCAGGCATCATAGCTGGTGAGAGTTGATTTTATTATGATTATTATCTGTGCTTCTCTATGTGTGCAGTTTGAGCCATTGGACCGCATAGCGGTGGACATCCCCTTCCTGTTGATGACAGACATCCTGTCGTCATCTCCCTGGCCTCTTCTGCTGGCTTCCTCCTCTCTGCAGCTGCTAACTGTGACCAGCAACACACCACAGCTTAAGTCTCAGCTACAGGAAGGTACCTGACACCTTTGAACAGTTATCCTACAAATGCTGTTTTATATTTATAGCTGTAAAACATAAAATGTAAATTTTGTGTGTGTGTGTTTTCAGTGGTTCTGCAGACAGGCGAGTGTGCCAGTGAGTGTTTCTGTCTCCAGTGTCCACCACTGTCCAACAACAATAGCACTGTAGCTACAGGACAGTACCTGATATCATGGAAGAGGTATGTATGCACATGCACACACGAGAAGAGGATGTTGCCTGTGAAGCTCTTAACTCTGTTTGAACTCTGTTTGAACTTGTACAGAGAGTCCTCCGGTGCAGACAGTCCTCTCATCCAAACTACAGTCACTCTACCTCATGTCATCCTGGAGTTTGTTTCTCTTTACATCCACGCTGGTCAGTCAAGTGAATGCGCACATCACATGCACATTACACATGAGTAAACTGATACCTTATGCCATATGATGATTTGTGTTAATGTCTCTGAACTTCCAGCTGTTACTTTGCACACTCTATGCACATCAGTTGTGTTGTATCTCTTTGTTTCTTTGTAGAGTTGCCATCATTTGGGCGAGTCAGAGAGTCTCTTTCAGTTCGTTACCACATAGAGAACAGAACCGCTCTGGTGCAGGAGGTGGAGATGGCTGTCGAACCTTCTGATGCCTTCATGTTCTCTGGACTCAAACAGGTACAACTGCTGACAAAGATTTGGCAAATAAAAGACCATATAGCTAGATTGCCATCAGCTCAGTCAAAACTAATGAATAAGTTTCCTGAATACATCTGTGGTAACTGAACAAATGAGTAAAAAAGTGAGTTAGAAACCGAATATTTTGTACAGTTGTATTACAGGGGGACATTTACCGTTTTACCTAAGTTTCATCAACTTTTATTGAGGAACTAGTGAACCAGGACACAAGCAAAACCACACCTTTTCGCTTTCTGATGGATCAGGGAAAATCCCTGCGCTCACACAGTGTCTCACATATGGGTTACCAAATGATCTAGTGTACTTACAGATCGCTGAGGAGAATTGATGGTCAGCTGATGGATACAAATGTAGCTTAGATTTTGAATTCATGCTAAAATCACAGAACCATACCAGAGATTGTTTTGAAAGCAGACCAGTACTTCTCTATGCTTGCATCCTTTTGTCTGTTTAATGGTCGTATGTGTGTAGAAGAGAAGCTGTGCTGAACAAATTATTCTATTTTATAGAAGTCAGAAAGTTGAAGGCCACATTCTTTCACTAACTCAAATTGTAAATGGACTCTTTCTTATATAGCGCTTTTCAACCGAAACGGTTCCCAATGCGCTGTAACAGTAATCTTAGCTTGAACATGTAGTCTAATTCACCCATTCACACACCGATGGGGACACAGTTGCCATGCTGGCCTCCACTGGGGGCAACTCGGGGTTCAGCGTCTTGCCCAGGGACACTTCGACATGTGGACAGGAGGAGCTGGGATCAAACCACCAACCCTGGGGTTAATGGACGACGGCACTACCCTCTCAGCCACAGCCGCATCATTCAATGCTTATCAGGCCTAAGTGGGTCAAGCCGATGTGGTGTCTAGAGACTGTTACAGGTTTTGAACTTGATTGCAGTTTTGATATTATTACTGTTTAGCTTGCTCAAACTTTATTCACTGTCAGAATTTAAGCTGTATACCTGAGAAATGAATGCATGGACAGAAACATACACTTTGTGTGTGTGTGTGTGTGCGTGCAGGTACGCCTGCGTATCCTTCCTGGCTCAGAGCAGCAGATGCTGTATAACTATTATCCGCTGATGGCTGGTTACCAAACACTACCACAGCTCAATATCAGCCTGCCCCGCTGCCCGACCACCAACACACACACACTGAGACGCTTCCTGCCCCAACGCATCTTTGTCAAGGTAACGCGCACACACACACAGCAGTCATTGTTATCTAAATGGGAAAATATTCCACGGTCCAAAGCATCTTCTTTTTTTTTTCTTTCTCTTTGTCCTCAGCCTCAGGGTCGACAGCTGGATGATGCCTCCATTGCTGCAGCTTGAGAAGAACACATGAACTGTTTACTGTAAATATGACAACAAAGCAACATTGTGTAGGTTGTTGTAGATGTATGATTCCTCACAGATGACCATATTAACACTATTTGTTTCATGTTGTGTGAAGACCAAACATCAGGAGAGGTTTGTTTCTGGGGCTTCTGTTCATACTGAATGTAATGACATGCTGAGCATGACAGCATGAAGGTGAATGAATTGATGCATTGATGTTCATTTAACAATCATGTATGTGTCTGGTGTGAACTAAATGGAGATTTGGGTAGAGTGTAATACATGAAAATTTAATGTGATTAAATTTTAATTAAACTAAAAGTAATGTGACTGTTAAGTGTGTTGAATAATGTAGTCTGTTTCCTGTGGTCATGTGACAGGATCCATACTTTGCCCCACAATGCATAGTACCACATAAATGTAGAAGTTAATTACTGCAGGAGATGTGGGGGAAAATGGTGGTACAGACATTATGACAAGAGGTCCACAAAACAAGCAGCCACACAGTTCGGGCCAGTCGCGTATAGTTGGAACTCAGTGACAGCCAATGAAATTGCACCATTTTCCCTGCTGTCCAAGGTACTGAACCACTCTCATCCAGCAAACATTTCCTTTGAATATTTAGTTTTGATCATCTGGACGTAGGTCCGAATCCCAGTTCGGGCAACAAACAGCTATTTTGAATCAAGAACTGTGAATCCCACTTTGTTGTTCACTTTTTTTCTGATTATTATTAGACTGTAGTAAGACGTTGAGGCTGAGAGGGGAGTAGATGTTTTTGATATTTTTAAGTAATTTAGTAACTGCAAAGAAATAACTCAAAGGCAGCGTATAGAGACAACAAATACTAAAGTAAAACCATACTTGACATATAATGGCATGTTTAAATGAAGTGCTTGACTCATTTATGGATATTTACCAGTTATATTACAAAGAGTGTGTAACATTTACTGCATTAAATAAATCCTTATTTCACGTGAAGTCTTTACAGGTCGTCCAAACCAGGAAGCGCAGTGTGATGATGTTTCACTTTGACTTCAGCACCAACACAGAACAACACCTCCCTCAGCTGGCTGTTTCAGAAAGCAAACTAATATACAGCAGTATGCTTTTTACTTAAATATATTAATGTTTAAATTGTAGAAAATATGTACACAAACAGAATATATATTAATATGATATTTATAACGCAAATGTGATATGTATACACCAAATTTGCCTAATTCTCCAGCTCCTAAGGCAATTTCGTCCATAAATTAAAAATGTAATCATCTTAACACTGAATGAATAGCACGACCTTTGAGGGGTCACAAGTTAACAATTATTGATTTTAAGGGGTCACTAGCTGAACAGTCTGATCGATTCTGGACTTTTGAGGCTGATACCAATAACAAGTTTTGTTGTCCCTCACCTTTTGCTAATGCTGGCATTTCCATATTTAACTTTATACAACTAACATATGTCACTGCCTTTGTAACTGTAACTTGTCTGGAACATTATTAGAAATTGAGTTCATTAATAATTAATATCATTTATATCTGCAGACTTGACGGTTTAATAAAAAGTGTGAAACATTATTGATGACTTACAAACTGCAGATATGGTGACTTGAGAGACACATGAGTATTTATAAGCCACTGTTTAATACCTATAAAGGCTGACTTATCCAATGTGACACCAAACTATTAACTCAAGATATATGCTGTCTAAAATAAAAAAGATTTTAAAAAATGAGAA
>JAVQJF010041339.1:0-32151 GCA_036023855.1 Gadopsis marmoratus
CCCGCCCCCCCCCCCCCGCCCCCCCCCCAAAAATCAATGCCCGGCCAGTGGTGGGTCTCCTTCTCAATCAGCCACCATGTCAGCTGCTCCAGATGGCCACTGGGTAACTTGGCTGTCAGGCCATCAGTATCATCATTACCCATAAGGCCCGGCAATGGTCAAAAGGTCAAGGGGTGGCCTCCGTAGATTTGTCAAGCTGAAACGCCAGGGAAGCGCCAAATATTTGTATCACTGTCAGCATGCGTGACATTTATCTATTTTATGTAAATGCATGTTATAATGCTCGCTGAACGCACAAGCAAAGCACACAAACTCCAAAGCAGTGGTGCAGAAAGAGATAATTCATCATGAGACGTCAACATTTCACATTGCATTTCTTTTGCAGAACGGCATAAATGCTGGCATGGAGACAATTGCAGCAATGTGTGTTTTCCTTTTTATACTATAGTTTATACCATGCTTAGTTATCCTTGACTGTGGAGATTGGGCCAGGATGTTCAGATAGCAGGACATCCCTTCTAGGAATAATAGTCTGAGGCTGCTGGAGTGGCTGTGTGTCTTTGAATAGTAGATGACCCCCGTGAACTCCTAACTAACAGTGCCCTGATGAATCTCAGGTCGCAGGGTCATGGCAGGGCCATGGGTCACAGAAAGGACTCCTGTTTGACCTCTGGCACTGTGTGTCACTGATAACCTTGCTGTGGAATGTGGAAGAAGGGTGTTAAGAGAAAGTAAAAGGGAAACATCAGCCGGTAGCAGGTTTCTTAAAGGACGTTTCGAAAATAGGCTTATTCACTTTCATGCCAAGATTTAGACGAGAAGATCACTACCACTCTCATGTCTGCAGATCAGCAGCTGGTTAGCTTAACATTAAGAATTCTAACAGTGGGGAAACAGCTAGCCTAGCTCTGTCCAAGGCAACACAATCTGCCTACCAGCACCTCTAAAGCTCACTAGTTAACATGATATATCTTGTGTGTTCAACCTGTACAAACACAAGTGTGAAAAAGACATTTACCAGCTGTTTCTATTATATATTTACCATACAAGACATGAAAGTGGTATCAATCTTCTGATCTAACTCTTGAAAATATAATGAGCTTTTGTCCCACGATGCCAAACTATTTCTTTAAGCCTTCTACTCTCAACTACTACACTTGTGCGGTTGAAAACAGGCAGCTCTGTTAATCTGAACAAACTGTCAGTAATGTAAATGCAAGATGGTTAAAGGGCAGCAAAATATAAAAAAGGCAGTGTGAATGAAGATAATGTTGTGAAGCCACCTTTGACAGACAGCTATAATGATATATGTTCAGTTTCCTTTGTTGGCTCCCACTGATTAAACACAATGAGGGATCAACAGCATGTTTTTATGATTGCTGTCTGTTTACTGCCCTGCCTGGTCAAAGACTCAGAGTGTGTGCATGTAAACATTATGTGCCGTCTTTCACACACACACACACACACACGCGTCTGTATGGGAAAACAGCAGTCATGTAGGAGGGAATGCACTTGCAGCGTGTCTGGTGAAGCCACAGTCTGACACGGCCCTCTAGACAACAGATGCAGGTGAAAAAAAAAACGAAAAAAAAAACACACGCGGTGAAACGCACGCATACCCACTCCAACTAACAGAAGCGCTCCCATACATCCACACATGCACAAAATACATGCACCGTAAGTGACCTTGCCCTGACAATGGCGCCCACCTACGCTACAATCTGTGTGACAGTGGAAAGCAAAGAAGCCCATTCTTATTGAAATGGTATTTCTTCTTGGATTTCTTCCTGGCTTTGGTATTCCGCTCTGTCGTTAAGGGCTTGCAGTTGACTCTGACAGAAATCTACAGTATCTCTTGTAAGCTAACAGCACAGAAGCCACGGCGTGATGTCTGTACTCAAGAGATGGTTTTAAAAACCGAGAGAGGTCACTTCTTAAAGGTTTTAATTCCAGGTGAAAAACAGCAGCAACAGACCTCTAAATGCTCTACGCTCGCTGTCTATTAGGAGCGCTGACGCAATATCGATCACGTCCACATAATGGGTTAAACATAAAGTATACATTATACTCTGAATAAATGTTGAAGTTTATCTCAGAACATCCTTTTGGAGATTTAATTAGATGTTGACCGAGGACAAGTTTTCTTGACAAATCTTGCAGAATTGATTCTCCATCGGTTGTCTGTGAGCTCAAAGGTCTGTGGGCATGTTTTACCATGATCTCTCTGATGGGTTTCAGTGGGCAGTTTGTGTCAAAAGATGGTCTAAATAGTGCAGCCACTCTGCTAAAAACAAAATACCAGTGGAAGCAGCAAACACTTGTGTTAAGACGGTTGACCCCTAAAAATGGGCACAAGATATGACTTTGCTGTTAAGGCCCTGATCCTCTGAAACCTTAAAAACAACGAGGAGAAAACAACAAGAAAACCTAAAGGCTGTTGAACTACATTTGTCTCTCAGACAGCACCTACAGTCTGCTCTGCCAGCTAGGAAAACAAGGAAGGAGACGGAGGGGGGGCTGTTGTATTATCCTCCTCACAAGGGGGAGGGGGGGGGGGGGGGGGGGTAGTGCTCTGCCATGTTATTGAAATCTCCAAGTCCTGAAGCACTCTGCTGTACTTCTCATTAACCGGCGCAATGTTTGCCGGGGTGTCTCTTTCCTCTTTAATAATAAAACAACGCTCCCCTCTTTTCTGCCGACTTAAAGGATTTCCTAATTTAATCAACACGGGCAGGAACAATAACAACATAAGCATCAACAATGGTAACATGGCCTCCAGTGTCTTGTCGTACTTTTGCAGAGCAGAGAACATGCCTGGATGTGGGAAAAGTCACTTGTGTGTGTGTGTGTGTGTGTGTGTGTGTGTGTGTGTGTGTGTGCCTGCGTTTGGGTTTCCGTGTGTGGACGGAGCGCCGGGTGGGGGGAAGGAGACTACACAGGAGGTGATGTTTGCTTCGGTCTCTAATGTGCTAATAATCTAACTGTCAATCCATCAACCGCTAACCTGGCAAACACATGTGAAGAGGATACTGCGTGCTTTCTGTGTTTATCTGAGCTCTGTGTTTGCACTGTAGGGTAACATGCACACCATCCAGCAAGGACGTTCTTCAGCGTGAGCCACGGTGACCATTGTTTGACCCACACCAGCCTCAGTGTACTAGGCAACCTGACCTGATGCTCACCCCGAATATCACTCCGACACCCCTATACCCCCACACACGGACACACACACAGACACACACACACACACACACACACTAGTGTTTGTAGGGTCTACTGACCTCATGAGCAACCTCTCCTAGTCCAGCTGGCCTCTCTTTCACCCCCTGACCTCTGGATCACCCCAGACAGCACCCTGAGAGAGACAGAAGGGGTGGGGTTATAGGTGAAAGGCTACAGCCGTCTTCCTCTCAGTGGGTGTCAACAAATTCATTTCCCAGCTCAGGACACTTTATACACCAGTGAGCAGATTAGATGTAAAACGTAAAGAAATTATTCCTTTTCTTGCAGGCTTGCATTTAGAAGTGTTACTCATCAGAGCCTTGAGGATTATGTGCTGTGATGCATTGTCCTTAAAATACAAAATATGAATCACATCCACTTTAACTTCACAGTTGCCCTCTGAAATATTCAACCATTAAATCCTCCCCACATCGTATTTATCATATGTTATATTATTGTTTGCTTATAATACACCCGTTAAATCTTATGAGAAACTACTTGTAAAATGAGTCCCCACTCGAGGTAAAGTGTAAGGAAAGCGAATATTTTCAATGAATCACATTTATTTGCTCTTTTTGAAAGGCAAGCGTTATAAGATATTATGTTTAAGTCATCAGAGCTTCTTAGAAATGGTACATTGTGATGCACAACAAGCTACTCAAACAGATAAACATTTCTTAAATATGGATACTGGATATGATTAAAATATGAATCATATCCAGTTTGACTTCAATCCTCTCTAATTTAACCTCTAAATTTTCACACATTGTGTCATTATACGTTAGATGGTAATGCGCCTTTGAAGTCTCACAGTGCCTTATTTGCCCCTCTTCTGGACATGTTGTTTCTTGAAAAATGATCTTTTCCTGACATGTTAGCGTTATTTCACTGTCCAACCATCTGACTGGTTCAGATGATGCACCTACGGGATTTGATTTGCAGCCGTTTGCTAAAGATAAGATGTAAGGGCGAGTCGTTGTGTTAGGAAAGAGAGTACATAAATGGATATTGTATGGGGGACAAAAATCTAATATTGTCTGCAAAATATAACATGTTACGTACAGGAATCCAGGGAAACATTGGGGGAAAGGTAGAATTTTGTGCACAATATGCAATAGCTCCATCATATTTGAAATGCAAACCGGCTCCTTTGGTGAGAGACTAGTGGGAGTTGGAGGTGCACTGCAATGGCTTCTGGGAGTAGAAAACAAACAGCGCTGTCAAAACAAATGCTTTAATGCCTGCGGAGGCTGTCCTGCACTCTGCAGTTAGCAAGACTGGTCCATACCAGCCGGCTTAATGGGCTAATATGGATGAGAGATTTTTTTCCTGGTGCTTTTGTGAGCTGAACATTACATCAAAGACCCGTGATTAATTACTGATAAGGGGTTAATAAAACATTAATGCTTTTTGTAATTAACTACAACTCTGAAATACAGTACACCCGCCTCCCCTTTGTTGCCACCACCACGTCTCTCCTCACTCACCCCCAGCTATGTCTTGTCTTCATCTTTTTATGTCACATTCTGCTGCATCGTGCCATCTCGCTTGTTTTTTTTTTCCGTGGTTTTTTTTTCTGAGGTTGAAGTGAAATCATTAAAATAGAGTATAGGATGGGCCAGAAGGGAACAAACACAGCCCGAAATTTGTTTATCCTGCTCCAGAGGAGGACAGGGTGTTGGGTTTTTAATTAAGGGCTTTTGAATATTAATTTGGAAGGGTGATGGAGGCTCCAACAAGGTCAAGATAAAAAAAAAAAAAAACACAAGAGCTTCATCACACTGACTTTTACAAGAACTAAGCCTCCAGAAAACAAAACACTCTCATTAATTGTCTCGAGCAGGCCACTGAAAGGGTTCAGACAAAAAGTAACGTTGCATCATCAAAATGGGGATTCTTGCTGGTTTCTTCCACCTGAGTCAAGCACACAAAAAGTAGTGAAATATAAACACTTTTTGCGTGGGGCCTCAGATCTTACCTTCATGGTTTTGCTGAGTGAATGTCATCCGGTCTGAAATACGCACTGCAACATATAATCATACACACAAGACATTTGATCATATTATACTGTTGTGTGACTTTCTCCACCTTGTTACTCTTCTCACTGTTGTCACGAATGTTCCTGTCTCATCAGCCTTCCACTGATCTTCATAGTCCCGTACTGTAACTAGATTGAAGCTCTTATGTGACTTTAAAATGTTGTTGATAGTGAAGTGTAACTCCAACCTCAAACTCCACTTGAACCCTCTCTCCCAAAAAAATTTAAAAAATGCAGCAAGTGAAGAGGCATGGCCTCGTGGCTACGTAGTGTGTGGGTCAGGGGACATGGGGAGACTGACTGAGGTTTTGGTTGAAGGTATGTAGATATTAAGTCTATTGTCTGTTCCACTCTCTGGAGCTGAAGGTGGCGGTGATGCACCAATAAGCTGGATGCCAACCGCCGTAAAACTACAAAAAGAAGAAGAAGGAGATACTCTTTTTTTTATATTAGATTTCATGACGTAGACAGGTCCCGACTGGTTGACTCTATGTCAGCAGCGGCCTTACAGGTTCAGGGCTGATTTAAAACAGTACATTTAGTTGAACCATTGAAATGCTGATTTTTATACATTTGGTAAGAAATGTCAATATACACGAGCACTGATTATATGAAATCGGCATTTGGGAGAAAGGGAAAGTTTAATGAATGACACTATCAGGTTGCATTATGGGGAATGTAGGATCCAGCTTCTTTCGGAGCTTTCTAGAGACTAAACATCAGGATATCATTGTTTTGAAATCTGTCTCCCACAAGTTGTCCAACTTTATGGAAGTGCAATACTAAATCTCTTGAGTATCTCTTTAGAGACATGTTTTTGTGTAATAGTAGTCCGCTTGGAATTACAATTTGTGCCTGATTTGACACAACGCAAAACACATTTTTGAGTGTGTGACTTTAAGCAGAAAATGGTAAAATACAAAAGGTGAATTCATCACATTCCCTGACTTTTCCTCTGTATTTTAAACTTCCATGTCCAATGGCATTCCAGCAGGGCAAATTGCATTAGAAATTGCAACTGGCTGACTGCATTACAGTGTTAAGACAGACATTTTTATAGTCCCAAGATGAGTCCCAAGTTCCTCACCATTACACTAGTCAACACACTCTGGCAACTCAAACACACACCCACACACACTTGATGTACACAGGCATGTGCACACACACGGACACGGATAGAAAGGTCACACACGTAGCTCTCGCACGCGCACACATGCACCTATACACGGTGGATGGGACGGCAGGAATGTGTGGTTAATATTTAACAAACAGGAGCAGAAATAGATGGGCTTGTGTGTTCAGAGCTGAATGGGTTTCAGCAGAGTGGCCTCTGTGGCGCATGAAACATTCAACACACTCCAAACAGTAAATCATAGGAAATAGAAAAGTAAAGTTTACATCAAGATAGACTTGTAAAAGAGATTCCACTGGACGGGATGAGAATTGGATGTGGATTCTCCAAAACATCTACACCAAGTGGATGATGCTGCAATACAAAACTATACAGTATGTATATGTCACAAACAGGTTATTCATAGTACTAGGACACGATCCATAATTAGACTGTTGGTAGGGTTACGAAAACATGGTTTGATGACAAATAATCTTCGTTTGTACTTCAATGCAAATAAACGCACTGGTAATTAAAACAATGACCAACACTAATTTAAAGTCATCATATTAGCAGGTTTGCAATATGTGAGGATCACATTTCCTTAGAATGAAAAGCCATCTGGCGTACGGGTTTGTGAGCGTGTGTTGTTTTTGCTTTTCTCTGCTTTTTGGAGCCTGCACATGTGCTACCTGTGTGTATGATAAATCTGTTCGCTCTCATAATCTATGTGATTCAAAAGGTGATATATGTGAGAGTGAACTTTGAATTATGACCCATACGGCGCATCGTAAATCTCTCCTCCCAAACTCTCTCTGAGTATACACTCTTACACTCTTTGGTTTGGTCCGTCCATAAATCTCTCCAAACTGGAGCGGAGGTACACACTCTTTCGTTCATTCGTTCGTTTGTTTTCTTTCTTTCTTTCTTTCTTTCTTTCCAACACTCTTCAGATTAGACGAAACAGCAGTGGAGAGGCCAGATGACTTTTCTGAGTATACATGTAAAAGTAGCAGAAAGAAATGGTAGACTTTGGGAAGAGCTAATTTTGACAGATTTGCTTTGAATTAGTGAGAAAAGCTTTCAGTTTGTAGATCACAGACAATAAAAAACTATTTTTGTATTTCCCATTTTCACCACTTTGGATTTGTCTCATTATTAAATCACCAGAACGTACAAGTAACCAAAGGAAAAGGTGAGGCCACAGTGCTTCTATCATAACTTGCTTACATGAAAGCAAAGACATGGAATTCGAAATTGCAATTGATCACACTTTGAACTTGCTGAACAATAACAGTTGTCTCGGCCAAAATCTCCCACAGCTTCCAGACTGACTACTGGTTCAATGACTGGAGCCTTGAGGGTGTTTTCCAGACGGTGTTTTCTCTCTCAGTCTCATTTGTGCCGCAGCCAAAGTGCATTTCAGGAGAATCACAGCATCAGCAGCCACAACCGGAGTGGTGAGAGGACAAAAGAGTCGCGTGCTATTGTTACCCTGGCTCTCAATAATTTGCAAGTTAGCATGAGGTGCGATCTCACAAACAAACGCCCTCAAACAAGCAAAATAAATAAATATTGCCATCTCGGCATCCTTCTGTCACCTGTGAAAAGAAAGAAGCACCTGTGATGCGTGGTGGCGTCGCGATCGGACAGTGAATATTCCTAGGCTGCTGCTACCGTACACATATACACATATGCTGTGCAATCAGTGGGCGTCAATCAACCTATCTAAGACCAACACTGTAAACCTGTATAAGTAGTGCGACATCAAGGTGTAGATACATTTCTGAAACATGTTCAAAACAGCCTCTAAGATGTTTCGTTTCTACCATGCTATGCTATCACAATATGTAGGTTTGGCACTTGCTTATATTGATTGTACCTCTCACATGTCGTTGTCCACGAAAGCATCACTTTGTTGGAGGAGGTGTGGCATTGCAGCAGATGTAGATTTGATCTTGTCGCTCTTGTCACTATTAAACAAGAAATATTTGACATATTTGAAGCTGCTCCTACTGTCATAAATAAGCAATGGTGAAAGAATTAAATCTTTTGCTTAAGTAAAAGTAGCAATACAAGCAGTGTACAATTAAAAGTCTTACATAAGTGTGTTCTTAAGGTCTCAAAAGCAAAAGTATTTGTTATACAGACAAACAGCCCCAGTGCTTGTTATATTGCTGTGCATTATATTATTGTTTCGGGTGCATTAATGTGGAAGCAGCATCACTACTGTTGTGTCATCTAAACTACATTATGGACTGTTGGGTAGCTTATTCTCAACAACGTGTCATATTTTGATCATACGTTTTTTGTGTAAAGTATTCCTCGGCAAAGTAACCAACATCTATAAATGTCAAGTGAAGTAGTGCTATAAAGTAACACAAAACGGAAAGTACAAGTAGCTCAAAATTGTAGTTAAGTACAGTTCTTGAGTAAATGTGCGTATTTACATTCCACCATTACAAATAAGGACTGTTCCCTCTAAACATATAGCTTGGTGACTTACAATGATCCAAATATCTTGTCAGTCATCGGTGATACTATTTCCTCACTTTGTCTCCAGACATTCAGTCCTAGTCATTTTTATACCAGATGCAGTTTGCACTTAGTGGATTGATGCACCTGATATGGTTCATTATGATTGTCATTTCCACTTCTGCTCCTACTGGTGCCGCCGCAGCCGTTTTGCTGCCGTTAACGGCGCTATGTGGAGTAATTAGCGTGAGTGTGTCGCGGTGGGCTTACGGGACGTGGCGTTGTCGCCTCCATTTCGGCTGGCATTCATCGCTCATCAGTCCACTCACAGATGATGATGATCAACATACGGCGCATCATTGCCGCTAATGAGATGCGCTTTGCTGATGAAAGCCATTCGTCGAAATTCAAGCGTAAAAAAATAGAGGCAGAGAGGAAGAAGAAAGAGGGACAGGAAGAAAAAGAACAACATACACAGGAAGGCGCATTCGGACAGCACTCATCCTTCAATCTAATGGTGTTAACTAAGATTCATTAACCACCAGCCATCTTTGTCCTGCAGGAATCTTGGAAGTGTGTTCATCTGCGTTCTGTTGCTCCTCCACACACTCTCTGTCTTGTGTGGCATTTGGTCACATTGTGTGCAAATGTACTGTATTTGTATGAGTGGCCATGGGAGTCGGTACCAAATTAATCTGTTTCACAGGGAAGGTTCACTTCATGCCATTATCCATAGTAGAAACAAATTCACAAACGACTTGCTCCTGGAAATGTGGCCGTGTGTGTGTGTGTGTATGTGTGTGTGTGTGTGTGTGTGTGTGTGTGTGTGTGTGTGTGTGTTTGTGTGTGCATGTCATTTGGGTGTGTGTGGGTGTTTTCTGTGCAGACGGGGTGCTCATCATCTCCTGGAAGGATTGATATGAACATTCTGTCACTCACGGGCAGCACAGATGGCTAATTTCCGGAAAAGAGCAGATTTGAGCCAGGTTTTAAAGAGAAAAAAAATTGAAATGGCACTTTTTCAAAGTGCGTGTCTGCGCGCGTGTGTGTGTGGTTGGGAGAGAGCGAGTCAGTGTGTGTGCCGGTGCATGTGTGTGTGTGTGTGTGTGTGTGTGTGTGTGTGTGTGAGTGCCTATAATGTAGCGGGAGTTCAGTCAGGCTTGACCACTGACAGATAAAAGCTTTGTGTTGTTGAGCTGCCAGCCCAACATGGCTGCCTGTCAGAGTGTGAGTGAGCAGCGTGTGTGCGTGTGTGCGTGTGTGTGTGCAGTGAAACCTCCGACGTGATCTAGGCGCCCACAGCTGTGGAGCTCTTCCAAAGTGCTAACATTTAGACAAACAAACCCTGCTCCACATCCATTGGAAGGAAAAAAAAAAGAGAGAAAGAAATCCAGATAACGTCACTTCAATGCCCATTTAACACTCGCTCCTCTCACCACCAAACATTGGCTAAGGCTTTGTGGAAGGACGAGGGAGAGGTTGTGACAGGATTATAGCGCTGTTTACTGTAAATAACCAATTTAATGACCGCTGGCAAGCTTCAGGCTACATGCCAGAGGCTCAGGGAGAGAAACAGAAATACAAATGTAAGTCATCTGGTTGTCTCCCCATTAGGCAAATTCAGCAGAGGTACTTGGAGCAGTGGTCATGTGACGCCATGAAACTTGGCCATGAAATAAAATACTCACACAAATGTGGCACATTTACATAAGAAGGACTTCCTCTTTAGTCAAATGTTGGGGCTGCATTGTGGGTGATCTGGCGCTGCAATAAACTCAAGAGAGACGAGCTGGGCCAGAGGACTTCAGGTCACTGTAGTCAGGGTGTGTGCGGATCTGCACAGGCCATATGCATACATGTTACTGCGTCTGCATATTTATGTGTGTGTGTGTGTGTGTGTGTACATGTTTGTGTGTAGATTTGTGCAATCCATCCTTTAAATGCATGCTTATGGTAGACTGTATGTGTATATGCGCATGTGTCAGCATGCATGTGTTTCGATTTGTGCACTCAACCAACAGTGCCTCATTGTCTTAAATAGATGAACGTGTTTGTGTGCATGTGTGTGTGTCTGTGTCTTTGGCATGCAGTGCATAGGCGCATATCTGTGTGTTGATCTGTGCTAAGCGGATGAGAGACCCGGTGAGCAACGCTAAAACAATCTAGCTTGTCCTTGCCCTTGTCAACATGGCGCCGTCCGTTATCCCTCACCTAGCAGACAAAGACACTTCTTACAGGAGGGATCATCAGTCGCCTTTGCAACTCTGCAGATTCACTCCATAAATCCTAATTATACCCCTCCCGATCCCCCCCCCCCACCCTCTTTCCCGCTCCACAAATAAATGGTCAGAAAGTGTAAAACATCTGCTGCGTGGATCATCTCAGTGGCTGTGGAGGTAAATCATCCTCGTCTGTTTCTATTTTAAAGGCAGGAGAGTCAAGGGACTTCAACTCTGCTGAATGTGAAGCATCACTTCACTGACTTGTTCCACCAGTTCACTTGGCTTTTCAGCCACTGGAGCTGCGAATTGTTCTGTGTTACTATTTTTTGTGTTTTAAGCCACTTAAATTGGTGCTCATAAATGGTAAGTGTAATGGATTTTTCTGACAGCTAGTAATTAAGCCGAAGATTTGGAAACTCAGTCACTATGTGCTTCTTGCGCGGACCGGTACGTTCATGTTACAGTGTGCTTCTTCTTTGCGAGGACCCACTAATAAAAAAGAACTAACTTTTTTTTAGCAACATTTTCAGTCATCTGTCTCACGGAACAGATTTCATTCAGCTTTCATTTTGATCAATACAGCTGCCCACACAGACCGCAATGGAGATGGTGTTTTTTTTTCCTATCTTTCTTAGGTTTGGTGTAATGTCTCTTTAGTTTCATACCTGTGACTACACTGAGTGTGTATCGGCTGGTGAGTGCTGCGAAAAATTGGGTGACAACACGGCATTACTGTGGAGCAACTGATGGAGGAGTGAAGCTGTGTGCAGCTAAGTGACCATTCGTGTAACGTTCTTCACTTGTGCTACCAAGAATGTACGTTCTTACCTCCACTTAAGAATAGGCTGATATGCGTGGTTTCCACTAGGTATTTAGTTGAAATTAGAACTTTTGTACGAACTAGGATGAAAATTAAATATTCAACCTGTAACGACCTACCCGATTTTTCAAGACCACGTGGCTGCCTCGTGGTCCAGCTTTCTTCAAATTCACTGTCATCGTGACGTTTTTCATGCCCCACTGACCTACCAGTAGGAAAACACTAGCAAGCAAAGCTGTGCTGACCGGATAACCACAACACCAAAGCATCTAAAAAGTGTGTGGAAGCATTTTGGGTTCTTCATTGTAGATGGCAAAACTACCAACAGAGATAAGGCTGTTTTTATTTTATTTTTATTTTTATTGCTTTACAGCACAGAGGTAGGTTGCTTTACAGCACCGTGCCTGTTTGCCAGTGCAAACAGAGATTAAGCTTTTTGACTTTCGGACGATGCCAGATTGTGGAGGAAGTGAAAGGCTGATGTTTGTCCTCCTCATCAACTCCAAAGGTGCGCTGGAGGGAACAGGAGAGAATGGGGGTCCTCCGGAAATGTGGCCTTGAACTGAGAAGCGTTGGCACTAGCAACACCACAGGCGCGAGAAAGAGGCTATTCTGGTCATCCCATTCAAAAATACAAAATGTAAGACCTTTAACTTCTACAACTAGAGTAATTTATTTTCGTTAAATATTAAACAAGTGTACTCACCCGGCCCTGTTGCTATTGACAGCGCATTGTTGTTTACTTGTGTAAAAAAACAGATGGCCTTAACATATTTGATGTTGGGGGGAAGGGAGGATGGCAGCGGGTTCATGCTAGTTTAGTTTTGTGTGTGTTTCTTGTGCAGGCGTCTGGTATTTTATTTGCCCTCGTCCTTTTCTGCCTGTCTCTTCTCCCCTTCTCCCTCTCTCTCTCGGCTCTCCTCAGCCTCCAGCCAGCCTCGCTGCAGACAGGAGGTCAGGCCATGCCACTCCGCTCTGCCTTCTATGAGCGCTGGGTCACCGAGCCAGATAACACCACCAACTGTTCAATATTTGAAGAAATCAAGCATTCTGTTTGTTTGAAATTTCACTATTTGTTCGCATTCTTTCCACCTCCCCTGATAAACCCTGCACTTTATGCAAAACAGTGGCGCAGTTCAAGGGTGGAAAGTAACAAATTGAAGCTTTGTGAAAGCGGTAAAGCAGCAGCTCTTTTGTATTCTTATACTTTATGAAGTAAGCTAAATGTATGTTTTTGACTGCTTTACTTTGCTACATTTCAAAATCCATTGTGGAGTACACGTTTCACAGGTCCTGCATTAGAAACAGGCTGGTCATAGTCGTGATAAACAAAGTGAGCTATTTCTGAACCAAGCTTCAGCCTCTCCGTCCGCGTGTTCATTTACATAGAAAAGACATCTGCAGCCACATGCAAATATTTTGTTCAAACAAAGCTTTTTGAATGAAACCTAACTTTTGCTTTAAGTACATTTTAAATGTGCCCCTGGATTTTACAGCAGCATGAGATTTTCAGTTAAGCAACGGTGCCTCCACTCGAGAGGGACATTTTGGCACGTCTCTGTTGCTGTTTATCATGAATATTCAAAACTGTGTTTCATTCCAAGTCCGAGACACCAAACATGCAGATCAGTGAGAAAATACGCTGCACCATTGACAGGCTGCTCAAAATTGTTTTAGTTAATGTGCGTGTTCATTTCTTGTCACCTATAGTGAGTGAAAGTAACCAATGGTTAAATAGAGCCACTGTTGTGGGTGTGTTGTGTAAAAACGTGCTGTTTGAAATCAGAGTGCTCTCAGCTGAGCCACGCAGTTTCCTCCACAGTAAAAAGGTGATTTATTTAGTGTTTGGGGGGCTGTCAGGCCAAGCACCGGATTTCACAGGGTGTAATTTGATCTTAAATTGCTTGGTTACATACACTTTTGCAGCCAAGAAAGGGACACCCACATAGGTTTTTCAATAAAAGCGTGTCAGGCATGTCATTCCAACATAACTCAAAAGTCGTACATATGCAGCCATAGCCTATACAAATATGCACATTAACACATTTCTAGAAGTGCCAACACTTTTCTGTTTTCATGCTGTGTACTATTATGCATTTTTATTAACTGTGAATCACTTTGGAACTGTTGTTTTGAAAAGTGCTATATAAATAAAGTTTACTCACTCAGCACGTAGCAACGCATACAGAGAGGCCATGTCTCGTCGAGGACAACAGTGAAAACACCATTCAGCCTTTCAACACAGGTCAATTTTCAGATGCAACTGGAAATAATGCATTGAACCTGCAATCAATGATTTTTACAACAAGTTGTAAACACAACATAGACATACTAATCTTTAGCATGGATATGGTGAACTTACTAGCATACAGTTGCCTACAGTTCATACAGAAGCATTCTTTTGAAGTTGTGTTTCTAGCTTCCTGGCGAATGTAAGTCCAATTTTCACTTTTCTTTTAACTCTGTTTTTGGTCTCAGTTTTTGAGGGAAATATCTGACTCTAGCTGGTAAATGCCATATGTTCACCAGCATGTCACTAACCTTGATTTTCTGGGCAGATAGAATACAGAACAGGTGCTGCTGGAAATAGGGTTGCCACCAGTCCTGTATAATACGGGGTCGTCCGTATTGAAAAATAAAATCCACTGTCTCTTACTGAATTAATACGGGACATGATTTGTCATACAATAAGCTTTCACATGCTTGGAATGACATGAGAAATAATGAAACCAAAAGAGTTTCACGAGACATATAGCGGAGAAGAAGTATTAAATCTGAATTTGCGGACAGGTAGTTGTCTGTCACTCAGCATCATCGTTACCCTGGTTACGGAGACTCATTCTTAAATGCTTACTGCAGACAGACCAATCATTTTTCCCATGTCTATCAGCTAATGTTTTAATGCAATTATGTTTTACTCATATTGACTCTTTATTTCCCTTACATTCATGTTGAGAGCAGCAGGGGACTTTGAAATTCATTCATCAAAAAAGCACAAAATGGTGCATACAAATTCACCAGAATGCAGGAAATGAAGTGTCTTAAAATGTCATAGGGGAGGACCCCCAGACCGATTTGTATCCCTTGAGGATGGGGCCACTGGCAAGGTATTCCTTGTTTTTCCACACTGGAGGTGGCGATCCAAGTTGGAAATGACGCTCTGAGAGCAGTGACAATAAACCGAAACAGTAAACCTGCGGGTAACAAAGAGCTGAAAGATGCTGTGAAGACGCTAGCTAACCCTAACCCCTAACCCTAACCCTTTGCGGCTGTACTCATGCACAGCTCTGCTTTGAGAGAAATGCTAATACTAAATACAGTGTAGGCTACACTGAGCACAACTAACATAAATTCTGTTTTAGGAAAAGCTACGTGTTATAACAACCAATACTTAACTATTCCATTGTCTTGTCTTTTTATAAGTTACGAAAATTTCTGCAAAGGCGATGCCCAGCACGTGTTTTGATGTGATGGGTGAGGTTTTAGGTAGCCTATGTGAGCGGGGTTCACTCCTCACTGTCAGATGATCTCACATCACCTTCTACATGGCAGTCTTACTCTCTGCTCAGGTTCTCTCTGGCTGTCTTACTAACTCTCTCTTTCCATAATGTCCTCTCCAGACACCAGTACACTTGAGGGGTTTAAGGTAATTGCACTCAGGGCTTCATCTTAGCGCTGCTCTCTCACATGTGGAATCATTATCCAGGCTAACAATTACAGCCTGCTCTAGTAATTGATCAGAAAACTGTCTTGGGGAGGTTAAAAGGTATTAAATATCACCACTTTCTTAATTTACTGCGCCTGTCAAATAAAAAGAAAGGCGAAAGAGGAGTGAAAATGAGAGTCTTCAGCCTTTTCCCTCTCTCAGCTTAAATAATGACCCCCAATTAGAGTTCTTCTCTGTTACTATGCACTGCTCTAATGCAGGTCTGTTGGCCCTGTGGCTAATTTTGTGTACACAGGGTCATGAAGATTTTAATTTATCGTCTTGGCGTCGTAGATGTGTGTGTGTGTGTGTGTGTGTGTGTGTGTGTGTGCGCTTGCTTTTGTGTGTGCGTATATGCATTGGCGTGCAGCATGTGTATGTGCTTACATTTATTTGTGTGTTTTCTCTTATTTTCCACTTTACTTTCACCAAATCACCAATTCTAATGAGTTGCCACTGGCAATTATTGCCCACTTTAGTGCTGACCCTACAAGATGGGGGGTCAGAGTGTGCTACTTTGTGCCTTTGTATGCATCAAAATGGAGAGGGAAAATTATCAAAATGTGCGAAAACAAACACAAGATGTTCATTGTGGCCTAAGTGGTCCATTATGAGCACAAATCTCCTTTTGTATGCTATTATAGCACCCTTTGCACTTTTATTACAAAAAATGACTTGTTGAATGTTACAGCAAGGATATAAAACATATCAGATATTGTATAGCGATTCGTTCTTTCTATTTTTTAACCGCTTTCTTTATATCATTAGTATGATGCAGCCAATTAGTGAATTACGTGTTTTTATTTTGCTTACTGGTGTATACACACATGCAGACACTGTAGCTGATAAAACCCACAAACATTATCCATTTGCAGACATGAGGATAGGCCAAAATGTGCCAATCCTGCAAGAAGTCATATTTGTATCTGTTTGAGGACATTTGGTCTTCAAGAAAAATACACAGACATATGCATATGCAAACAGACCCGCTAATTCTCTCTTCACCTCTATTAAATAACCAGCCCCAACCAATCCTTTACATCGCTCTCTGTTCTCCCAGTAAGGATAGTTGACAGTGATAGGCAGACAGGGTGAGATGGAGGGGGTGATAGGAGGAAGATGAGGGAGGAATGGAGGGATAGAGGGTAACAGCAGGGGACAGCAGGGCTAGCAGGGTGAGCGACGCTTGGTGCCTCTCAAATCAGGTCCATTTTTTCATTAGCTCATATCCTTGCCAGGCTTTACAGCTGGCTGATCAGCAATCAGTGGCCGTTTGTTTCAATCAGGCAGCACCTCCACTGTTACAGACAGTGCCATATTACAGAGACAGAGGGAACAACGGAGGGATGAAGAGGAGAGGAGAGGAAGAGGAAGGCGAGGGGAGGGAAGAGAGGCAGTGTGGGGAGGATGTCTTTACCTCACCATCACAGAGATGAAAGGGGTGAAGCAGGGGACATGCAAATACAAAATGTACAAAATGGAGAACAAAACAGTGAACTGTATTGGAAATGGGAAAATGCTCCCTGTCACTGCAGAAACAATGGAGTGAGGCTAATTTTATTTCAGTGTTGCCACTTGTGTGCTGAAAAGTTAAGGGAGAAAAAAGGGAAAGCTGCATGATTGGTACACTGCAAAAGGTATCTCTTTCAACAAGTCTTTTCAGTGAAGTTTTTATTTTTTTTTGTAAAACAAGTGAAAAGAATCTGTCATCGGGCAAGGTAGAGACAAGAGTTTCTCTTTTATTTTATTCTACTGGAGAAATCTGCATATTCTGCCCCTGTTTCAAGACAATGTGGCGTGCTCATAACAAAAATTGTGTGACAGGTGAAACTGCATGAGGAACAAAAGGAATTATCTCATCCTTGCTGTCCACATTACTTTCTCATTTAAAGAAAAATAATACTTTAAGATCAGATATGAGATTAAAAGACTTATTGCGAGTGAAGGTTTTGTTTTTGTTTTGTTTTTTGTTGCAGAGGGGAAGTGTGAGAAAATAAAGAGAAATGAGAATGATATCTCTCTCATCCCTCTTCCAGTCACCCGGCCGGACTCTCAGCCTCCCAGTGTTGAAAGGAGGGAGTGAAAAAAGATGAGAATGAGGGATGATTTAAGGGGGAAAGCCAGCACCGTGCCCAGGGAGGCCTTGTGCCTACTGAGCGTGCCCAATGAGTGGCGGAGACTGAGGCGTGTTGGATCTATAAGCAAAGTATTTATCCTGCCAGAGACCCTGAGAGATTAGCCTCCGCAATGGTGATTTATACCGACACACAGCCATCCTTTACATCCTCTCTACTCTCTCTCTCTCTCTCTCTCTCTCTCTGCCTATCCCTTCATTCCCTGTGGACGGTGTCTGTCAGTGGGCCCTGAAGCCCAGTTCAAATATCATAGCCTCCAGCTATGATATTTGATCATGGTAACTACTGACTCTGTCACCTCCATTTCTTTTCTGTTCAGATACATTATATATAAGACTGCTGAGACTTGGATGTATGGCGGAGAGGGCAGGAATCATATGGAGATGGATTAAAACAAGTCTGATGAATAGAGCAGCTCCAGCGTCAGACACGTTTCATGCAGGTTTATTTAGCTTCTTGACAAGCTGGTTGTCTCTCTGTATAAACATGACAGTATGGAATATATCACAGTAATCAGATTTATGAGATGTTATTAAAATGTAGTTATATAAAACTGAGCCAAGTGTCAATTACAGAGCAAACTGCATGGAGCGTGGAGATATATATAACATTGCTTTATTTGATGTGTGTTTTTGAAGGCAGATTCTGAGCATGTTATTTTTGGTGCTGAAACTGCCAATAGTCCATATTTTACATATTTTAAGGCCGGGCCACATCAGCCAATTTCCCCTGTGAATTTGACATTGAATGCAACTTTGGTGAACTGATACACATATTTGAGCCACTGAACAATAGAAACCTGACCTCTGAGAAGATGTAGAGCAGAAGAGTAAAAAACGGAGGATTGTATTGTAGTATTTTATTAGCTTTGTTGGACAATGCACTTTTAAAACCTCTTCTGCTTGAGTAGAAGCTGCTGAAGAGAAATGGGTTGTCAGTTCAGACCATAGACTATATATAAAGAATATACAGTTTTATATACAGTCTATGGTTCTGAAAGTTATGAGACAGGAGCTGATGATACAAACAAATTTTTTGAATAAACTGTGTGAACGCATTGTCCCGTTAGTTAGCAACCTTGCTAGGTCTGAGAGCTTTTTTCCCCCTCCCTTAAGTTGCTCTTTATTGAATAAAATGATGTACAACCCTGAGTACAAAATGCCAGAGTGGCGTAAACACCATTGTACAGAGCAAACAGCTAGCCTGGCTGGCTAGTCTGATAGCAGTTAGCTCACCAGCTATAACCACCTAGCTAGGCGTGCAAGGAGCCTACTCACCAAGCTTCTAGAAGGACACATTTTGCAACGACGCACAGATGAATTTTGCGGTGCCATTTTCTGGTGTGACAGGGCCTTCACACCAATTTCTTGTATCTTTAAAACAATATATCTTCAAATCAGTGCTGGATGATACTAATCACATAATTTATTTTTATTTTTAATACACAGCCAGCATGAGTGATATTATGTGCCAGTTTAACGCCAGATTCCATTAAACATTTTGGTGCATACGAATTCACCAGAACCTTCCTCGCAGCTGTTTTACTTTATTGTGAAGTGTATTGAACTTATATTGTGCGTAACACCCAGTGGGATGTGGCCAATCATGTGAGCCTTTATTTGCCCCCAGTGTAGCCCCCCACCCCCCTTGTATTGCCGCTGTAATTGGCTGACAAATACAGTGCGACAGCTAAAAGAAGCGGACAAGTTGTGACATTATGCTAATTATGAGATGTCATTACATCTTTAAGGGAATGGCTGGTGGCCTCAGAGTGAGGAAGGAGGATGTCGGCAGAAGCCATACAAGTCCAATCTATTAGATGCCCCACTCCACACACCCCCTTCCCTCTTTAACATCTCACCCTTGATACCAGCAGCCTAAAGCCCTGTAATTGTCTAGTCTGACCCATTTACACAAACACACCAGTGCTGTGACAAGTCATCTCAAGGCCTCACCTCAACAGGTAATGATGAACACTGTTACTAATGAAGGCAAGCATGTAATTGGCAGCTGCTTGGTTTGATGTCATTATGTTATTACAAATCAAGTTGTACACAAAGCTGTGCGCACTCAAACATAACGTTTTTCATTGACTATTTTTGGGATTCTATGTTTTTTTAAAGGTATATGACAGTATGTAGACTTGGAAAGTGGGAGGGGCTGCTGGTTTTGGAAACGTTTATCCCCATTCGGAATACCTATTTCCAAATTTTTCTTTAAATTATATTGTCATGGTTGCATAGAAACACGAGTCTCTCACGGATCACATATCAATCCAATAGGTTTACGTTATCAACTTCAAACAACTGCATTTCTGAACAATCAGAATTTTGGCATTCATTCATTCTGGCATGCCGGAAGGGTCTAAATAAGAAGCCAGTCACAGCCGCAGATCAGAGCTGAAGCAAATTCAAAACGCATTGTTGTTGCTGAAATGCACCTTAAGTGTTTTATTTACACAGGCTTGTACCTGTGTTTTTGTTCCTTTTATCAAAGAACCAGACATTTTCTAACATAGTTGTTAATCATTTGGATTAATGTAAACATTTAATGCCCATTCAAGCCATAAAAGTGCTCCAACTGTGATTTGATGTAGCATAGGCGATGGGAAAAATGAATGGGACCCAGAGGAGCCGAAAGTGGGAGGAGCTATTTCGCCCACTTCACAGCTCTGCAAACCATGACCAAAGCCTTGCCTTGAAAATGTGTCATACGCTTTAGTACTGTCATTTTTCTAACATGGACCCTTAAAAGTAAAAGAAAATTTAAAAGCATTTTTGTGCTACCAAGGAAAAGACGTAGTGATAAAAACTAGGGACATCTTCTGTGATGCAAACATTTGTGGCTCATTTAAAACATCATTTTTGAGTTCACTTGTCTGGAGGCACATGTTTTTGTAAAGAAAAGAGGGGCTCAGTAGAATAAAGAAACTATGTCTATCTTAAATGTTATGGGCTTTTCTAAAGCCTAACACCTATATTATATATAGCCCACATATACTGTATGTACTTATAAAGGAGAAGTGTGTGTTCTCATGGCCATTTAATGACTTTGTGAAATGAGGGTTGTTGGTCTTCTTTGTGAGGTCACCGAAAATGACCTGTCACAGCAGAGTCTCTGCGTAACACAAGGTAGGCCTCGATGCACACACACACACACACACACACACACACACACACACTATGTATGTAATCATAGTAATGAACTATCTATCAAGTATGACTTAGTGATGCTATCATATCTAACTAAAGCCATCATACTGTGAATCTAAGTGTATTTGAATGGGCAAATTAGAGTATAAACTCACATGTGTTGATAATGTTATTCTTGTGTCGTTTGAGGCAAATGAGACAATATCTGATATTTTCTCCCACAGTGACATCAGGTAGAGTGGGTCATTAGCAAAAGCCTTCACACACACACGCACACACACGCAGACTCATGCATTCACACTCAGGCATAGAGCATTCATCTCTCACTAATCTAACCACAGGGATCCCTCACAGTTGTGGCCCCTAATAGCAGGAGCTGTCAATATGGACAAGGTTAGTGAACTCAGGGCCATAACAAGCCAGACCCCCGCCACCCACCACCATACGCACACACACACCCCACATCCACACAGTGCATCCAGTGCCTGGGCTTGCACACTGCCTGGCTTTGATCACATACATGAATATAATGTCGGCATATTATAGACAAAGCAGCAATGAGTGTTCACACTGTATGCGCCTTAATACACCTCAGACTGGTACTAATTGAATTTTATCCATTATACTCCAGGCTCCACATAAGGCACAACATGGCTTAACAATGTATTTTCAATGACATAATATTGTATGGATGTTATCAGCAGGCCTCTATCAGGGGATTTGTATTGATCAGTAAACTCAGTACACTAATCTGGAGTAAAAATCTGAATGTATAGAGAAAGTGCATGTCTGTCAGTGTTTGTCTTTGCCCATAATTGAGATTAAATTAGAGTAAAAAAAAAAAGTCAGAAGAAGAAGAATCATCGAGCTGATAATAGGATTATTGTTTGTTGTTTGTTTGTTATGGATGGCGGATTTAAAAGAAAACCAGGGTTAAACGCAGGAAAGATTAGCACAGGCTGCGTAGTTATCGCCCTGCCGTTTCATAAAATTAGCAAACGCAACAGACTGAGAGCTCATTTGCATGAGGAGATAACGCTGGCATTGTTGTACGAGTGTTGCTGCTAATTAGAGGTTGTGCGAATACTGTTATGATGAATTAAACCCTTCATCATTAACACTGAGAAAACTCACAAATGATTGGACAGAGGGGGGAATAGCTGAAACAGGAGCTTGAGAGAGTATTTACAGGGTGTCAAGTTGACTGACATCCCCCCCCAAAAAAAGCATCAGGGGAGGGGCGGCTTTCCCTCTCGAATGTTATCAAAGTCAGTAAAGCCCCAGATTGAAATATTATGGGGTTTAATAAGACTTGGGGGGTGTGACCTGCTTCTGTGCCATGGCTTGTTTGTGTGTGCCTTCTGGATGTGGCTGGTGTGTGCGCACACTTGTGAGTGTGTGTGTGTGTGCGTGTGTGTGTGTGTGTGTGATGTTCGTTTCTGTACCATACCGTATGTGTGTTTGCTTTATCTAAAGTAGTTAATTAAATAGGAGAGTGGAATTGTCATTTAGTTTTAATTATGTGCCATAAATGAGGAGCGCAACCATCTCTCTCTCTCCCTCTCTCTGTGAACTGGTCCTTCAGAAACATCAGTGAATAAATTCCTAATATAAGGTTCAGTTCGGAGTTATGCAATCTGATGGGGGGGGGGGGGTACTGAGAGTGGAGGGGGGCGAAAAGGGAGCCGGTGCTAATTAAAGTCAGCTCTCTGTCAGTTCTGGTGGATAAACACTTCAAGAAGCTTTGCAGATAGACGAGAGATGCCTTTGTGTCAGGGAAATCTCTTACGTGGAAACGTACTCCGCAAAGGGTGACAATCCCCAGGGAGAAAACGTCTGATAAGGACCATGTCTCAGTTTTTAAAAAGCCAGAACAGGCCTCATTAAGGACCAAAGTCAGATAGATATGCCCTTCGTCTAGTTTCTATAGCCAGCAACAAAAAACAATCGAAGCACTTGGACTGCGGATTGTGTTGCTGACAGATGGAAGTAAAAAAGGGGAAAATAATTAAAATAATAAATTTGTGACTACCAAATGATGATCACTAACTGATTTGATTATAAAATACCAGGGCTGCATGTAAAAATCTTTTTCTACAGGTGATAATTTTAAACAGAACTAACACAATGCTTTCCGTTAGCTTAAGGTGTTTTCTGAAAGCCATTATATTACATTTGTTTCTAGCTACGTGTTTCAATTGTACTAGAGGCACTTTATGACTAATAATCACATTTTGAAGTTGCACAACTCCAATGGAATTACTCTGTCTTCTTCACAATATATAAGTACTTCAATCAACTGAATGAAGCAAGCAACTTTGTTGTTAATTTTTTGTAGCCTGGTTTCAGCAATTCAAATACACTGCCAAAAACTATATTTCTAAGTAAGTGAGCTAATCATATACACTGTGCAAAAAAAATTAAAGGAACACTTTGAAACACATCATATCTCAATGGGCAAAATAATCATGCTGGATATCTACACTGATATGGACTGAGTAATGTGTCAGGAACGAAAGGATGCCACATCATTTGATGGAAATAAAAAAATTATTAACCTACAGAGGGCTGAAATCAAAGACACCCCTAAAATCAAAGTGAAAAAATGACGCGGCAGGCTAGTCCATTTTGCTGAAATGTCATTGCAGCAAGTCAAAATGGTTCTCAGTAATTTGTATGGCCCCCACGTGCTTGTATGCAGCCTGACAACGTCGGGGCTCCTGATGAAATGACGGATGGTGTCATAGTATATCTCTTCCCAGATCTGGACCAGGGCATCACTGAGCTCCTGGACAGTCTGAGGTGCAACCTGGTGTTCTATTGGATTTAGGTCAGGCGAGCGTGGGGCCCAGTAAATGGTATCAATTCCTTCATTCTCCAGGTACATAGCTAACTAGCAATCAAGCCACATACATGATAGTGAAAGATAAATGGCAACAAGCTTGGATGAGATTGATGCAGCTGTAAGGTGAAAATCTCCAGACATCCACTAGCGCAACTGAAAATGATGTTGGTGGGACGGATATGTCATTTGCTACTGATTTTTTTAGGGCAAAGCAAAACATAATAAAACTGTAATAATTAGCTATTATTAACATAATGTCTGGCTAAATGAATGAAGCGAAGCAACAGGTAAGAAAAATTTGCGGTTTGCGGTTTAGGGTTAGGGTTAGTGGGCCAAATTCTTTACATTAAATTAAACCCCAACTTGTTGTTACTACTAGCATGTGTGTTTGTGTGTGTGTGTGTGTGTGTGTGTTACCAAATATTGTAAAAATGAAAAAAATGTTAACTCAACATAACAGCTCAGGTTAATGGCAAAGTGCCCTCTTTCATTTTGCTAGCCGTTGATCCTGTCCTCATTTGTCTGCTTTGGTTTGCTGATGTTACTGCGTTACTTCCTGGTCAGCAGATAGAGCCGGGACCGCTGTTCTTGTACATGTGGGTTGAGGGGTTGAAATGAGTGGCTGCCGTGGCTCTGAGGGGCCCCGGTGCCTGCAGGCAAAGCTGATCCCGCCGTCCTCCTCCTTCTCCGACTGTCTGCGATGAGGCGGCGATCCTCGCTTCAGGCTACAAACATACAAGGTGGGGGATGGATGGTGGGAGGGAGGGGGAGGGCAAGGCTACATGGGGCAAAGGCTTAATTTGCATGTTTTGTCACAAAATTTTAAAAAGGAAGCTGCTCAGATGTGTAACATTTTACACAGTGTTTAATCCCACTCTGTCATGGCAAACAAGGGGCTAATGGGGAAAAATGGGGTGAGGGAGTCGGGGGTGGGGTGGTTGTGAGGTTTTCCCTGAAGTGTGGGGAGCCAGCTGACTGGTGGTTTGTGTGGATATTTGCATCCTCTACACAGTCAAATCTGCACCCACTGAAGTAGTCTATTCCATTTGTAATTTAATTAATGTGCTATGTACTCAGGATAGTAACCTGCAGATTTCATGAAGCATTTGATGATTCATTTTCAAATTGCTTGTTTCATTTGTTTTCTAGGACAGTTCTCACTGGAAAAAATGACAGCATGTTGTTTGTTCAGAAGCTTAGAATGACCTCTATATTTACATTTTCCTGACAAGCAGACTCTTGCAGTCGTATGAATACAGACTGTCTTCTTCCAGCAGCAAAGGCTAAAGACGTGAGACATTACACTGCCACAAAACCTCTTAAGCGGGATGTCAGGGTGGATGGTTGGCCTTTTAAAGTGTGTAAAGGAAACTTTTCCTTCCCACAGTTAACACTGGTTTCTTTCAGGCCAAGCTTTTCTTATAACCTTAACCAAGTAGTTACCTGAACTCAATTTGCATCACCTAAATCCAAATTTCAACCATATAGGTGAAATGATAATGAAATGCTATGTGTTGCTTTTGGATATATTTGAAAGGCACTAACCTATTTTGTCATGTAGGTACTCTATGAGAACTTGTATTTTCTTGTTGTCGAAATGATTACCTGTAAAGTAGAGTGGCAAAACAGAACATAAAAGAAAAATGCAGCCTATCGCTAAGGATAACCCAAATTAACTGCATTTAGCCCTACATTTAGGCTTACATGAATCATTGGTGGCATTGTAGTGAGCTGTATCCTAAGTTAAACGAGGACGAGGTATTTTAGGGAAAACTTGCACTGATCATCATTATCCTTCTGATTATCACCAACAGTAGAGTTTACTCACCTTTTAATTTACAACTCTAACACTGCATCACATCCTGGTGGCTGAGAAAAGGAGCGATAACAAACAAAAAGGTATTTGGTGATGTCTTTTTTCTTTTTTTGTTGGAACTACACCACATTTGTCTTTGAGTGACAGCCAGCAGTATTTTCAAGGCTTTCCTTCCTAGTGAAGCCCGGGCGACAAACTGCACATCACAAGCCGGCCAAGATGGCATCCATCGCACAGCCCTGCCACTGATCTCACCGCCATCGGCCGCCAATCAGACTCATCACATAGCTGCCTTCTGCTTGCTGACAGCAGCCAGGGCCAAAAAAGTTAACTATTCCTCCACCGGGCTGGACAAAAAAAAGAAACAGGTTCTTTCTGTGTCTGTGTTTCTCTTTGTTTCTGGTCAGATTTTATCTGCAGAAAACAGGATTGAACCACAGCAAGCGATCACTCTCTCCAGGATCCACCTCAGCCTTCTCACTGTCACAAGGACAGCAATGCAGCTGTGGGGTTTTTTTCTTCTTCCTTTACAGCTAGGCCAGCTTTATCATCTCAGTCTGCATACACACCACTGTGGTAAATCATTGTGTGAATGTGCATAGTGAACATCTCTAACTTAATTGGGAATATTGAATAGCAGATAATTAGATATTTGATGTGACACGTGGCGTCTAATGGGCTTGATGCAGTGGTCTCATGTTGTTCCCATAGCGAGAGGGATTTTTGATGTGTTGTCAGGCCCCAGTGTAAAAATAACTGAAGTGACAGCAGTGACTTGGTTGTCAGTGTTGTCGAGGCTGGTGCGGATTTTCACAGCCGTGGGTCCTGTGTATGTGTGTGTGTGTACGCCTGTGTATAAGCGTGTTTGCGCTGAGTGTGTCTGTGTGCATGCCTGCACTTGTGTACGTGCGTGTGTTTGTGCACGGCAATGTTGTGGGTGACAGTGCTGATCGCTGTGTGATGACAGCCTATCATTGTCGCTGTGCAAGAGTGAGAGTGGCAGGGGGGCCTTTTTGGCATGTGTTTTCTCCACGCCTTCATCTGTGTCTATGGCACTCCGAGCTTGGCTTAACAAAGGAGAAGCAGGGTGGTGAGGTGTGTGTGTGTGTGTGTGGGGGGGGGGGTACTGGGTGCCGAATGTCGGAGGCTGGGTGGGGCTAGCCGTGGAGAAAATGTGTTGGTAACGCAGTCACATGGTGTCACTTCAAGGCACGGTTCAGGAACAGGAAGCGGAATTCACAGACTCTTCGGGGGCAAAAAAGTCACCATGGCAACCAGTTCCTTTTTAAACTCTTCTTCTATGTGTGCATATTGCTACAGTAAAAACATCTGTTGTTGAACTTTCAGTCACATTGAAGGTGTTTACAGTAGTCGCTTGCATTGTTGCAGGTTTGTCAGGTTCATTTGGGATATGAGAATCCAGATCAGTTGCACCAATAGCCTCCACTGCGTTTATGCATTGGTTCAGCGGTGTTTCACATGGCATGCCTGACATTATCAAGAAGTGCCATGTGGGAGCAGTCATTTCTTTCTCTGGTAAGAAATTTGTTATGGGGAAGGACTTTTGTGCAAACTTGCCATAAGCCATTATTTACAGTGTGCTTTAAACAGACGGATTACGTGATTCTCTGTCAAAGCAACGAGCTGCAGTGGTGCTTTGGAAACTGCGAAAAGCCTCTTTCTTTTTGGTGTTTTTTACTGTACATGTATACATGGAAAAAAAAACTTAAAAACAAAAAGCAGCATTCATGTTGGAAATCATTTCTCGAAAACCAACTACAGTAGGAGCCAAAATGCCCAGAGAGGGTGGCCTTGGCATATTCCTGAACCAGCGTGCTTCATTTGAAATTGCAAATAATGGCTGTTGAAAATGCACATACAGTACACACACACACACACATACAATGGGTGAAGTAAAATTATCTTGGTAAAGTGACAAGGAAGTGACAGGCTGTCCATTAAATCAACACTCAGGAACTGCAGCATCCTACCTCCCTACCACTACGGTGATGCATGGCCATTAGCTGGACTGCCTGCCCATCTGTACCCTCCACATTCCCCAAAGCTTTCACTCATCTGCAGACTCCTCCATGAGGACAACAATAGGAGATAGATCATAAACAGCCATTGTTCTCTCTGATTGTCTGACCTGTAAATCACTAGTATATTCCAGAAAAAATGTATGATAAATGTTTATACGTGTCTTTATATTTTCTACTTTCTTACTTCTCCTCCCAGTTATTTATACCAGACATACTGTGACAAAGCCTGTCATTTTCTCATTTACCAGAGCAGAAGACAAACTTTTCAGATGCGCCAGAGACAATCCACTGCACGTTGTAAAGTTTGCGGATCGTGCGAAACGTACACTTCATCAGTGTGGAGGCAGTTAACCTGTAATAAACATATGGACAGCTCCAACTGGTGCCGTGAAATTAACAGGCTCGAAATAACAATGTGGCGATTGCATGCGAGCTGCCTACAATGGCAGTCTGCCTCATTTTCCATTCATTCGACTTTTGTTTCTTAAAACTGATACCGAATTGGTCAGGGGTTCTCAAAGTTAGGTCTTGGGGCCACCAAAGTGTCGTCAGCAAAATGAGGACAGTATGACATTTAGAGAATATACAAATGAATATTATAATCAGAGATTTCACTTTATTGACCCCGCACTACTGTACTGGTTGTACTGAGTCATATCTAGCGTGCATTTTAAAATGTTTCCCACAAATAAAAATGTTATAGTTAACACATAGAATCAGAAATAACAACAACAGCATTCATGCCACACAAAGACCATTTATCTCAGCAACAAAAAGGCTTATTTTTATAGTCGTATGTCTTCATTGCAATCCAAGAAACCCTGTCAGCAACCTCTGACTACAAAAAACAATAATGTTAATGGAAGGGGGGGGTCACAAGGGAGCAGTGATCAAGCTGGGTGGGGGTAATGCAGGGAAACTGCTTCCAAACGAACACATTGAAGTCCTTTACAGAGAAGGAATGAATGTACAATACATGCCCCTGAGGTCCAGATCCTCTGGGAAATAATAATTTTATATAAGTCTTAGAAACAGCATTTAGAGCTTTACGGGACACTAAAACTCTCCATTGAAATCCATAAAAAAGCTGTCATTGCAGGTTTTCCAGACTGTTACAAAAGTCCCCCACACACCACTGGAAATTTTTCTGTGGCCACACATCTGATCTTAAAGTAGTATTAACAAAAATATATTGACTAGTTGTGGTCAGGGAAAAACCACCATCAGGGCCTCAGAGGTTAGATGGTCTGTATCCAGTCCTGTGTGAGGTGATGTTGTGCCCATGGTAATATGGCTCTGGCACTAAATGAATATTGTGTTTTTCTTGCCGCATTTCTGTATTCAGCACAAGCAAACGTGTATTCCGCTGGCACCACTTTTACACACACATAAAAAACAACAACAGCATCTTTGTAAACATAGTCCAATTTGTAGCTTGAAAAGTCTACAGGCAGTTTTCAAAATTCTATACGATCTTGTACAACAATGTACCAATTGACAACGTGAATGTCACTGCCTTTGAATCGCCAAGATATTTCCAAGAACAACAAAATGATTCAGTTTCAAGAATTAGTTCTTTGGAATTTATACCGAGAGCAATTGTTATTCCCACATGATTAACGGTGATTAAAATGCATTGGAACTGTGTCATGGTGCATTATTCTGTCAGATGTTGAATATGTGTACTACAGTCTGGGCCACATTTTCAACTTTTGATATATTTTACAAAGCAAAGCATGTCTTCTTACAAATTTTTCAATAGAAAATAAGTTTGCTTTTGCATATGATATCGCTAATTTGGTGAAAGGTTGTTATAAGGGTGATATAAGGGTCCGCTGCTGGAGAGGGCCCACAAATGGTCCCAAAATTCTTACCGAAGCCTCTGCACAACCCTATTACCAGACAGGATCTTGATGTTGGAGAAACCGGTCTAACATTGAAATGTATAAAACATACCTGTTAATCTTAAGTAATAAGTATAAACACAATCTCCAACTGACCTGGGTTCAACCGCCTAGTTATGGCAAGATGTTTGTGAGTGAACTTTAAAGCCTTGTTGAACTTTCTTGATTAACGTGACCAAAACCTAAGCTTAACTAAACCAATCTAATGGCCTAAACATGGATAATGTTTAATTAACTAACCTTAACCCTGATCAAAGTCAATTACCTCATTAAACCTAACCCTTACATAACCTTTTCATTTGATGGACAGAAAGAAAAATGATATGTCAATTTTGTGTGTTTCTTTACAATGTAAAATTTACATGAAATTGGAGGAATGTAATGTTCACATAATGTGTATCCAGCTGGATGAGAATGGGAATTGACAAGACAAGATGCAGGACAGGACACATAAACCTCCTAGTAATGAAAGACCGTAACAACATGACAGTCTTTGCCCTAGCCATGATTCCTAGATAGCCCTTAAGCTGCAGACACTGTTCTATTTTATTGATCTTTATTGATCTTGTACATTGTGTTAACCCACAATACACGTTTAACCGTCTTTTCCGCACATCCAGAACCTCCAACTTTTGTGATGATCAACTGACGTGACGTGCAGCTCACAGCAAACTGAAGCATGGAACCTCCAGTCGGTTATGTCCAGTGACAATTTGAATAAAGCTTAATCAAGCAAGATGGCTTCGTCCTCAGTGTTGACAAAAAGAGAGAAAGGCAACGTTACTTTGTGCAATTCTATTATGAGCGGAAAAGACGAAAAAAAGGATTATATGGAGCTGCAGATGTCTGGGAGATGCAGACAATATGGTCGTACTGTTGTGGAGCAAAGTTCAGTTTCATATGACAGCAGTCTCAAGACGACAGTTTTAGCCACAGCATGTAAGAAAACGACTCCAATAATATTAAAACAAAGTCACTATAGTTTATAACGCATGGTTTGACAGCAGCCATGAGGGAAATCAGACAGACCATGGAGCTGCTCAAATGTAAAGACAGCCGACCAAAATTTTGGACATGCCAGAAATCCATCGGATCGTCCGAGAACCAGAAAGCTGATCGTTCAGGTATTTAATCAGGCATCGTGGCCCCCCTCATGTTGCATGGCATACGGCAAACAACAACTGAGCTGGTCAACTGTGTCTGCCCGGCTTTACAGTTCAGGGCAACAGACTGAACTGAAATGAATATTTCCCATCAAGCACCAGCATCAGTACAGTAATATCAGTGGACAGGTGACCTACAGGCCTATAAGACCTCTAGATCCTCATCCATGCCTGCCCAGGATGAGGCCTGTCCAGAAAAAGGCCCCGAGGGCCCATACTGTACCTCACAGTCATGTCTAATTTTGGTTACCGCGGCAACAGCAGGGATAAGGAACGTGATGAGGGAGGGGCTCTTCTAACAAGACTGGTCATATGCATAATTCATGTAAACAAGCCAGGCAAGGGGGGCAGGGCAGGAGTAGTTGATGGTTGATGAGCACCTCCCAAAGACACACACACACACAAACACACACACATACACAGCACTTCATAAACAACACTAAAGGCTAACCATAAGCTAATACAATATAAGTGTTCATATGCTATTGCTATTGCAAAACATCAACACACACTCTTACAGATTCCAGCCTTCATAGTCACATCAATTCATGCTTTCATGTCTTTAAGGTGTTTTCTGATTTACAAAAAAACCCATCAACACAAATATTAAAACATTAATCTAATTAATGCTTTATTTAATTACTGAGGCAAGAATGAGGTGAAGCTGATGGGAAGTGGTGTCGGCGGTGCTTTAACACCACGCTGCAGCTGAAGCTTGGAAAACAATCACATCCAATGCAATGACAGAGGGTCATTTCAACAATATTAGTCATTTTCACTCATGAACAGATGTCTTAAGGGACAAGATTATGGCTGTGATTTCACTGTTACTCAACATGCATATCATCCAAAGCTTGAATGTGCTTGAGTGTGTGTGTGTGTGTGTGTGTTAGAGTCTGGGTGTCTGCATTAGTGAATTTGAATGCACTTGTTTATGTTTATGTTGCTTCTCAGTGGACGTGACAAATGTGTCGCCCCTTCAGTGTGTGCTACAGCAAGATGCCTTCCACCGCCCCTGGAAAACACACACACACACACACACACACACACACACACTCACACACACACACACACACACTGCCACCTCTTCGCCCTCGCTCTCCTCTTCCTGCCCCCCCACCCGCCTTCACCTGCATAATACCCCCCCCCCCCCCTGTTTTCCTTGCCAGAGCGCCCATGTCCAAACCAAACACAACAGATCAACAACTCGGCATGCAGATCGTGTCACAGGATAAATTATGCGTAGTGTGTCAGCTTCATACGTGGGCTCTCGGCTGGCTGTCCGTGACATGTGTCAGGGTGCCCCTGCATCTCCGCCGTGCAACGCTAATGACGTGGTGCCGGGTTAGCCTCGATGCACCCCACCCCATCCCACCCCACCCCACCCCACCCCACCCCACCTCTCCGCCTGCCCTCAACCACCCCAGCCCTTCTACCCACTCCTCCACCACCCCCCACCCCCCACCCATCACGCGACGATGAGACAGTGTGTCACCTCCA
>JAVQJF010041342.1:0-19219 GCA_036023855.1 Gadopsis marmoratus
GAGAGAGACAGAGAAAGACAGAGAGAGAGACAGAGACAGACAGAGAGACAGACAGAGAGAGAGACAGAGAAAGACAGAGACAGAAAGAGAGAGAGACAGAAAGAGAGAGAAAGACAGAAAGAGAGACAGAGAGAGAGAGAGACAGAGAGAGAGACGGACAGAGAGACAGACAGAGAGACAGACAGAGAGAGAGACAGACAGACAGAGAGACAGACAGACAGAGAGAGAGACAGACAAGAGAGAGAGACAGACAGAGAGAGAGACAGAGAGACAGACAGACAGAGAGAGAGAGAGACAGAGAGAGAGACGGACAGAGAGACAGACAGAGAGAGACAGACAGAGAGAGAGACAGAGAGAAATTAACTTTACAGAAAACCGCTTTTAGATTAGTTCACCAAAAAAAAGCCCAAAATAATTAATCAAAGCGTTTTGATTTAAAGCCCTGAATGTCTGAATGCAAAGATGGATGAAAACCAGCCGGGCCTGATTTTATACAAAAAAAAGATTCATTAAACAAACGCTCTCTTTTTGGCTAAACTTCGTGCCTTCAGAGTCAAAACGCATCGCAATCACCACCCAGTCAGATCCAGATCCGACTGCAGCTAAAGCTTAACCTGGAACCCTTCATGCACCCGTTGAACAGCAATGGATTAAAGACGTTTCTGTCCGCTGGGCTGCATTCAGACCGACAGAGTCCAGGTCTGTAGCCATCAGCTGCTGTCCCACCAGCTTCTGTTACTCGCTGCTACTTACATTCTCCGCCAACATTCATGGGATCAGTTCCTGGGGTCCATATTCTCAGACACGTCACTCTCCACTGCAACACGCCGTAAGAATTCAAACCCTTTGTGATTTTAACAAAGTTACACTGCGATTCATTTGCTAGCACATTTAAAAAAAATAAATAAATAAAAGCTAGAACCAGCGCGGTTGGTTTCTCCCACAAGCATTAAGTCTACAATGTAAATACAAAGCTCATATTTAAATCCAAACAAATGTGATGAAAATGGGCGAATGCGTGCAACAACTTGGTGTTCGACCATGTTGGACAGCAGAAAGCGCCCGTCCCTATAGGCCACGCTGCGGGGCGCGTTCTGTCTCGATGCAGAAATCTCAGTGATCGTTCTTTTTAAGCTAAATTCTCGACTTCAAAAATCGCCTTTAGCAAACGTGCGAGGCGAAACCAGCTGGATGGTGACGCGTAAACGGACGGAAAGCGCGCATCGCGTTTACGTTCCAAGAGTGATGCTACTTGGGCCGGCGAGGAACCGAAGACGGACGCCCTGCGTTTAGTCCCGTCCTGTTGACTTGGCCCACTTGCCCGTCTGGTGTCTTCCTGATGTTCTGTATTTACGTCTGCCCTCGCCTGTGCTGGGTTATTTGGATCGTACACTCTCTGCCAAGTATGGTATCGATTGTTCCCTGCGTCCCAGTCTCCTGTGTGTTCCCTGCTCTGTGTCTCCGGGTCGCTACAGATACTAAGTGTCTGGCTGCAACGAATGACTATTCTGGTACCGAGTCCGCCAGCATACGGTCTCTGCTAGCTTCGTGCGAACTACTGCAACCTGCAACAACAGAGGAAGTTGCTGTTCTTCTACTACTTGTGCTTCACAACGCTTCCACAAACATTAATACGGCATGAAAACAGCAAATTACAAACACCGGAAGCTGGGAAACACGTTGGAGTCTGCAGCACATCTTGGAGTGCAAACATTACCTGCCTAGAAGTTAACTACAAATGAACCTGTTAATTGAATTTTAGTCAAAAATAGGTTGTGGGGGTCCCTGCTAAGCAATACAAAACAGTTAACAGAAGGAAACAGGAGAGTCAAAAAGTTAATTTGACACCAGTCAAGGTGCATCAATACTCGCACCTCTGAGTCGTGTGGTGCCTACAGAGTCAAACCCCTTCTGTTGAGTACGGTTATTCACCAGGGCTGTATTTGTTGGTAATTTGCGTTGATTTTGAAGGAGGTTTTCCTTCTCACTGTGAGTGGAGTACTCTACTTGTACTCGCGGTTATCGGGTTGCTCTGTGCGTTCATGTGCAGTCTGACTTTCTGCTGGCCGACGGCGCCCCACAGAGAAGAACGACACCTACGAGCGGCGAGGCGCAAACGGAGGGGAAAGAACCACGAGGCAAAAATAAACCTCGAGTTTCACAGACTGGCAACCAGCTGGAAGGCACGAAGGGAGACGGATCGACGGAACTTTGAGGTAAAATGGATGAATGCAAATGGCTTCCATCGGCTTAAATCGGAGGACATCCACACTGCGGCGACGTCAAATCATCAAACACGAAGTTCCTCTGTGACTGTGTGTGTGTGTGTGTGTGTGTGTGTTATCTGGCTGTGTTTCCGGGAATCAAACTGTGGTCAAACGCAGGTAATTAAAAAAGGAAAAACTCGTCAGGACGAGACACGCCCACCGCGCTCCAGGCTCTCTGCCTCACTTTGCAACTCTTCGTCTGTCACGCTCACTTGTATGGATGCAACGTGTCTCTCTTGCACACACACTTTATTGATTTTCATTGTTTCATCCATCCATCTTTCTGACAGTCTCTCCTCCCCTCCTATGGCTCAACTTGTATATCCGAGGCGTCCTGTTTTTTCCCTGCAGACGTCTCTAACACAGTGAAGTGGGCTGCGTTTCTTTGTGATGACTGACAGCTTGATGGGCGGGTTGCTGTGCGAGGAGCTCAAGCAACAGTTGAATCTGCATAAACGTGTTTATGAAGAAGCGGTGACACAGAATAATGTTGATCTTACAGAAACGAGCGCTCCGTCGGTTCAAGGCGCCAGCGATCAACACTTTTTGACTTTTGGCAATGAATCAAATGACAACACGTAAAAAGCAGCATGATGCAGCTATTTAACCTGAAAAGCTCCAAAATCACTGTGACGGCACTCGTAGAAAAAGAGAGGCTGACTGTGCAAGTATTAGCTGGCTTGCTGGCAAATAATCTTTAGCCTCTTTAAGCTCGGCGTTTTGGTTTTTAATGGCACATTTCAGCATCGGCGCTTTCATTGACCTCGTTTCCAACGGCAGCAAGGCTCAGCATCGACCAGCAGACGGACAAAGTCAGCAACTGTGAACAACGTCTGATGTTAAAGGGGTAAGTCTGGCAATTTTTGAACCTGGGCACTATTTTGTTGTTCACATATTTGGGGGTCTAAATGACTAATAAGAGTTTTGGAATTGGTCCAGTAGATTGACTCAGCCGGCAGCCGTGAACGGGCTGCAGGTTCGGCCAAAAGTGCTCGTTTCTTGCCACAGAGTATATTATAGTGAGAGTACGACGGGTCCACACCAGGCGAGACTAATGGCATTAAGGTGATAAGTTATTCCAAACCGAGAGCACAAATTATTAAATTCTACACACTAATAATTCGATTTTTTACCCCCCATGACACCTGGCTCTTTAGCTTCGCTGGCTAGCAGCTAACTGTCTGCTGTTTGGTGCCAGGCAAATATTAGTTTTTGGAGGGGGGGGGCGCTTTTTTCTTTTTTTCTTTTGCTGAATAAAAGCTGCCAGCTGCTGCTGGAACTGAACGACCCAAAAAGCTGAGCAGAGCCGTGCAGTCGGGTGATAATTCTCTGCAGGCTTGTCACTACAAGTGAAATGATACCTTTCACAGACCTCGCAGTCGTTTGGCCAATTGTTAATATAAATAAATAAATAACGGCACCTTTCAGCTCCCTTTGCTTTCAGTTCGTTCCTGCGAAAGTCAGCCTGCAGAGACGAACCTGCTGCAGAGAGACGCGCCATCGCAGTCGACACTCGCTCACCTTCAGGTTCTGATTAAAAAATAAAAAACGCTGCCTCGAAATGCATTTCATGGGTTTATGTTTTGTTTTGTTTTTTAAATTAGAAATTCGCAATAAAATATTTGCACACTTTGGGAGCAAAACATTGGAAGGACTTTACAGTGTAATGCGATCCAACACAACAGATGCAGCTGTACAGTGTGTGTGTGTGTCTGTAGTCACACACACACACACACACAGCACAGACACACACTCCCTCCATCACTCTGCTATCGACCATCTTTTATTTACCCCTCTATCTTTTTTATATTCTCCCTTCCACACACTCATCTCCCGCCTTTTTTATTTATCTTTTTTATATATATAGTTCATCCTCCTGCTTTATTTCCTTTCCCTCACTTCATCTCTTTCCACTCATCCATCTCTCCACTCTTCCTCTTTCCATGTCATTCTGTGCATCACGTACGCTCGTTTCCCGTCTCGCTCCTCCGTCTTTTTATTCATCTCCCCGTTTGATCTCCTGCTTTGTATTCTGGATGTATCTTTTTCTCAAATCTCTCTCTCTTCTCCCGTGCGCCTCTCTTTCTCTCTCCTTTTATACTTCACCATCTTGTCCTCCTCCCTTCCTCTCATCAGCGAGCAGACGGCTGGGTTTGATGAGGGAGATGTAAATGTCAGCTGGTGTTTCTGCAGGGCGACGATGGGCTTCAGAGCGAACACGACAACACTGGCTCTAATAAAGCCTCGGGTCAAAATCAAAGGGGTTTCCCCGGGCTCCTCTCAGGGCTTCCGTCCAAAGAGAAAAGCCACCCCGCTCACATCACGTGAACTTGCCTTTGACCGAATAGTCCCAGGAACTGGAAGGCGTTTGACGTGGAGAGATGTGTTGCAGGGCCAAAACCTCGCCATCGAAGCCGGTAAAGGCAAATTTTCTGCAAAGTCAATTTTAGTTTTGCTAATGTCATAATTTCCATGCTAATGTTGTTGTTGGTTTCAAAATGTCTTCACTTGCTGAAACGGAGTTTTGGTGACACGGGAGAACGAAATGTTCTTCTCTTTCTGGCTCGTTTGTTCCAACTGTGGTTTGTTAAATGTTTGAGTGACTCTGTGACCAGTTTCACATAATTTAGAACATTTAAATGAGAAAAAGAAAAAAAAACAGAATTTATTTCCCGTTTGGCGTGACGTTCTCGGGCCAGAGAGGTCAGTTTTGTACAGTCTGTCTTCTCGCTGCTGGTTTCAGTGGAGAGTTTGTGTTTCACATCGTCTCAGCTGTGATTTCAGACTTAATGTGAGTTTCACTGGAGCTTCATGAATCTGCACCAGTGAATGAAAAGAATGAAAGAATTCCCACAAACGTAAACTTATAAAAAGTGATTCAGAGTCTCGCATTGATTCTCAGTTGGACCACAAAACCACGATCCACTGTGAACTTGTATCAACTCTCATCTTTTGACTGTGACGCAACACGCTTTGAAACAATTAAACTCCAGTTTAAACTTTAAACGGACTGGCGGTTTGAATAAAAGAAAATGCAGATGGAGCGAAACGGGAGGTCAACACTCAATAAAAACTCAATTTTTATTCTAATTTATATTTTTTAAAGTCCTGCAGGATGTCAGAAATGCTAACAGGGCTAAATGTCTGGAGCCCTGATGGTTTTGGTTTTGGGAGCGACACAGAGTTTAAATTCAAGCTTGGTTTCACCATTTTAAAGTTAAGAGGCCGCAGGAGGCCGAGGAAATCGAACCCACAGCGGTGTTGGTGCGTTTATCCATCCGCTGAGTGATACAGAACCAGTGCGTGAGCTCAGGAGGGTAGTGATTACAGAGGAGGGAGCGACGGTAAGTGAGACAAATGGACGGAAAGAGGCTCCTGAAGACAAAATAACTAAAAAAAAAAAAAAAACAGAGGGAGAGAGAATGAAAAAGAACGAGCAGAGTGTGTGTGAGGGGAACGTTCGACGTCTTATCAGTGAGCGATGAGTGATGCCTGCGCAGCGTGCGTGTCAGATGGAAAAGTTCATTAATCAGCCGACGGTGCAGAGAGACAACATTTAGCACGAGACGCACCCCGAGCTCGTTCTTGAAGCTCGACTTTAAGCCAACGAGTCCACAAAGTGCTCAAAAAGTGGAAGTTTACATCTGCATCTACATTTCCAAAGCTCCAAGACAAAAACTAAACGGGCACCTCGGTGTCACTTTAGCGTTCTACTCTGTTAGCGTCGAGTCCTCATTTCTCTCGCCTCTGTTTCAGGAGTAAAAAGGCCTGAAACTGATTGTTTTGCAAGTCTCGTCAGCTACTCAGGAGAACAGTCTGTATAAAATCCAGCGCCAGATGTCAACAATTCTAACGATAAGGCTTCAGCTTGCTGCCATTTGAGCTTCCAACACGGAAAGCTGCATAGTGCAGCTCCCGCAGGCTGGAGCTATTGTCTCCGGGTAATTTCCCTTCGACGGATATTGAAATCTGACTTTTTAGCGAATATATGAATGTGATGTATAATAGCAACATGTCCTGTTCTGTCTGCGTCTGTAAGGAGTCGATTCGAGTCACTTCACTTCAACGAAAATAATTACAGGACACATTTAAAAAAAAATGTTTTTTTTCTCCTCCTATTCAAAAGTACAGAAACTATGACTTTATGAGCCGATTCCCTGAACAATTTCTCACCAGTGTTGCACAGCAGTGACCGACAACATCTGGACCGATCTCACGTCCACGAAGCTGCACAACCCCAAGTTCAACATCACTTTAATGGTCTTTCTCCGGGGCAGCAACCCAGCATTACTCATTCTTCTTCCCGGCGCCGCTCTGAGGATTTGAACCTATATACATGAGCCTGACCTCTGGGCTGCTGTCGCCCTCAGTTCCAGGCTGCAGGCTGCCTGCTGCTCCGTTATCTCTGCTCTGAAAACAGGAAAGAAGAAGAAACGGGAACATCGTGACCTGCAGCGCAGAGACCAAAGTCCTACTGGCTCCTATCACTCTGCGAGCACTTACAACTGCAAGGGATTATGGGAAATTGGGACATTTTATTGTTTCTGCTCCAATCGTCTCTTTATCTGTCTCGACTTCATGTCTCATCTCCCATCTTTTCACGTTCTCCCTCCTCCTGGTCTCCCATACATCCTTCACTCCCCTATCTTAATTATTTCCCCATTTCCACCTCCCTCCGTCTCCCTCTCGTCCCTTCATCCGTCTCTCTCACTTCCTCATCCTCACCGCCATCCCTCGCCTGCTATCTTAATTGCTCTGCCCACAGGAGGACGCGTTCAGGCCGGACTCCCCGCCGGCTGTACAGTCAGCGCCAGTTGTATTCTAAGGAGCGCATTTAAAAAAGGAGAACAGAGCAGTAGGAAACTGTAGAGACCTTTGTTTCCCTTTCAGCGTGCCCTCCCAGCGGGGTTCACTTATACCAACAGCTACTGCAGCGAGGAAATAAAAGAGACTTCTGCTTAATGCCTCCCATTTTGGATGCTCTCATTTAAAGTATGTGACACATTCAACTCATGAAAGCAGCAGGTGTTACGTGGTCGGTGACACTTTGATTATGAGGCAGAAAGTGTAATGAAGTTTTATGACAAAGGATGTCAGAACATGCAAATGTCCACGTTTTTTTTAGAAGTTGAAAGAGCCTTTTAAAAAAGCAAAATGCCAAACTCGCTCTCTCTTGATAAAGTGTTGGCTCAGCCAAATTAAGATGCATTACACCTTATTTACACAACGTTGGTGCACGACCCGCAGCAGAGCACCCACCCCTGGGGTTTTCTAATGTCGCTATATATTTCAAAGACCTGATGCTCGCTGACGCTCCAGAAAAGCAGCAATATTGACAGCAATAGCGGAACGCCTGGCTACTACCTCAGGAGGTGGAGCGGGTCCTCCTTTAATCCCAGGGTTGGCGGTTCCATCCCGCCTCCTCTTGTCTACATGTCAAAGTGTCCTCGGGCAAGACACTGAACCCTGCTCAAACTGTGATTGGTCAGCTTGGACTGCAGGGTAACTAATGAAATTTATGCTACACATAATGTTAATGACAATTTCCAAGTGCAACATCAGAGAATGTACATTTATCAAGCTGAATAACAAACACTGGGAGGACATGCTGTATTCTCCCCGTCTGCTTTATTACTTTGTAAATTGAACATCTTTGGGTTTTGGGCTGTGTGAGATGAAACATGCAATCTGAAGACATCATGCTGCTCTGAGGAATCAATCTCGATCAGCAAATTAAATATCTATAGATCAGAAGTAACACAGTGACAGTTTGCTCATTCGGTTAACAGACTCACTGCGTCGTATGTTCCAGTTGATTATCTGCACATCTGATTTTCTTTATTGATTATTCTCTTTGTGCTTTTGGCTGTAATTGTTAGCAGCACTTTTTTCTTGTCAGATGACACGTCTCGATAGAACGTTCTGTTCTCTGTCTTATTGAATGTTCTCGTTCTTTTCCCTTTTAGACCATATCCATTTCATGGGTTCCTCCTTAGTAATTCACTGCGTTTAGTTTCATTTCTGGCCGTTGCACACGGAGGTGTTTGTAGGACGGACTCCGTCTCGTTTGTTTGCAGGTGGAGCCTTTAATTCATTAAGCAGCAGGTCTGTTTATGTTCTAATTGGATTTTGGGGGATTACTGGATCGTGTGTTTGTGGTCTGTATTTATGAGACTCTCAATGTTACAGGTCAGCAGCTTTACATTAGCCTGTGTGTGTGTGTCAGTTCAAATTCCCTTTTACTACATGGATCAGTGGGCATGTATTCATGCCTTCAGGTTTACTTTAATGCAATTGGCTTTTTTTGTGTAAGTGTGTAAATAATGGACTGACCACTGCAAAGCACACACACACACACACACACACTCAGGACAAGCGCCCTAATCAAACAAGTTTCCATGTTTCTGTGCGTCTCTGCAGACAGAAGTTAATAAAACAAGAGTCACGACAACAAAACCACAACAAATCAAGCAAACGAAAAAAAAAAGGGAGCAGATATGAAATATTGATGCAGCAGGAGGGAAGGAGAGGTGAATAGAGCAAGGAAGCTCAAACCTGTTTCTCAGTGTTGATGTTTTTTGTCCCTGAAGAGGGGGGGGGGGGGGGTGACAAAAAGAAAAGAGAAATGAAGAGTAAAGGGCAAAAAAATATCCAAACCGTCTGAAGGATATCAGAAGAGAGGAGAGTAGAGGAGGAGACAAGGAGAGAAGAGGAGGACACAAGGAGATGAGAAATCAAGGAGAGGAGCGGAGAAAGCAAGGACAGCAGAGGAGGGAACAAGGAGAGGAGAGGAGGAAAGACAACAAGATGCGACAATAAAATATTCGTTGCATTGTCAAACTTTCATTGAGTCACCTCATACGACGTAAGGAACAAAGTTCCTGAGACTGCAGACACCAGCGTCGGCAGTAAGAGCAATATGTGCAGTTTGTAACTGTCACCAAATAATTAAATCACTGGGGAAGAACTAATTACTGTTACTAATGTAATTAAGCCTGCATACGTAGCTGATGGCAGAAATACAGCATTTAATTAAAGTTCAAATGTAAGCTCGTTTCATGGTCAGGTGACCGTTTTGGAGGAGATACATCTGTCAAAGCTTCGAGACAGAGACAGAGAGAGAGAGAGACAAGGCTATGGCCGCCTCGAATACCAAATATTACAGGGAGTTTAAATAAACCCACCACTTAAAGAGAAACCTGACTCCATCTCTCGGAGGTCTTGTTTTTGTGTGGAGAAACCTGCTTCACAGAGGACTGTAAAGCGACGACTGCGTGCTGACGGACAGAGGGAGTAAAGAGAAGGACGCTCGCGTTGTAGGAACGTTGTAACGTTGAGGGAAAGATCATGGTGTTGGTGTAATACAGTTTACAAGGCTGCAGTGATCCTGGCAGCAATTAAAAGTTTCCTAATGGAGACAATATTTGTGGCACTCGGAGATGGTCTCCAGCCAAACGCCACGAGTGACTCCACCTGATCATACGCAGCATGTCTGTCCATGTAAACGCACCGACGGAGGTCACCGAAGCCCATGACTTGAATATTTAAAGCAAGACGCGAACACTGCAGCCGGACTGGCTGACACCGTCCATCCGTCTGTCTGTGCGTCCACGTCTCCTCTCATTGCTCGAATCCCTCTGTCCTTCCTTTCTTTACCTCCTCTGCTTCTCTCTCTCTCTCTCTGCTCTGGTAATGAAACATTGCCTTTGATTTTTTTTCTTTTTAAAGAAAAATCCCACAAACGAAAACAAAAAATAAAAAAATGCTAATGCGAGGCTTCATCACCGTGAAAGACGCACACACATTCTCTCAAGAGGACATCTCGACAGAAGTAGTTTGTCAATTGCAGACATGTCTCATCTCTCTCTCTCTCTCTCTCACCCAGCGATGTACAAAACGAGAGAGAGAGAGAAAATGTCAGATTTGATGTTATTGTCTGCATGTCAGGATTTCCAATCTACAGCCGGTTTGATTGACAGGAAGGGAGGGTGGAACGTGTTGTTTAAAGTGACAGAAACTAGAAAGCAGAGGGATCGGCACAATCCTCGACACTTAGTCATTGTAATCCATGGCAGTGTTGTTAATCTGCAACACTTAAATCCCGCATCTTGGATATCGCGGCAAAGAATGTATTCAGGTCGGACTCGTCTCTACCGAGAAAGAGCCATTTAAATGTACAACATGGAGCCAACGCGTGCCGACAGCTGAACACAAGCACCCATACGTGACAGTTCAGATCACTTCCTTCCAAGACCACGGGCATTAATCTGCTGCGCACAGGTTCTGGAACCTGGCTGCAGGGATTTGCTCCCACTCAGCTGCAGAAGCACGAGCGGCGTCTCGCCACAGATGCTGGGGACGATAACGGCGGCGCGTCACTGTCCTGCGGCGAGACAGGTCGGCGAGATTCTTCACGGTTTGCCGATAGTTGGCGCAGCTGCAAAAAAATTCACTTAAGAACTACCTGCGACAACTTGGCATCGACGATGCAAAGACAAGGAGACGTTTTTAAATATTTTGGGTAACCATACTCGGTGGCGAGTATTGTGACGTCCAACTGGGAACAAGACAGCAGGTGTGTGGGGGTGTATTTATTGGCTTCCTTTGGTGGTAGACCGATTAGAAAAATTAATTCTACACTAATTCTAGTTCATGACTTATAGGCAAAAACATAAAGTGGTATATATATATAGATGGACACATGGCAGAACCTTTCAAACTTTGGTGAAAGGTGTCACGTAATTTTAGAGATTTCTTTCCAACTAACAGACGAAAGATAAGCTCGCTGTTGTTATAGCAAGATTTTAGGGAAACATCAGCTATAAAGTGAATTCTCTGCTTTGTTTAATGCGAGTTTGAGGAGCATCAAAAAGCATCTGGTTGGAAATAAAGGAAGTCTGTCTTGTTGACCGTGGAACAGTTAAACTGCTTCATGCCATTATTCATAAAGTGAGAGTCAGCTGAGCAGGAAACAAAAATAAATCAATCCTAATCCATAAAAGCATAAAGCCAAGAGTCTTTAGGGTAAATATCCCAAAATGACTTAACAGCTCAGAAGTCAAACCTGAGGCAAGAATTTCCTCTGAAGAGGGTTTCAAAGGCTTGATACCAAAAATAAAAAGCTCCAGCATTTGGAAAAAGCCACACCACCTTCTGAATAAACTGACGTCAAATTAAAGGTACTTTTTAAATTAATGTAAGAAACCTTGTGTCGCCGTCTGAGTGCGAGCCGACAGACTTTACACACCGGATCACGTCTACTTCAGACAGTCTGGATGATGAGTGACAGTCGACGAATATTGTTTCTCCAGAAAAGCTAGAAAGTGTTTAGAACTTGTCTTAATTTCTCTGCAAACGCACTCCTAAGCTTCATTACCTTTCGATCTGATTGGACAGGACGTGCGGGAAGAATTCAAACACAACGGAGGCGCAATAAATAAAATGCGGCGCACAGTGTTCCTCTGTAGGCTTATTTCATTACTTCCCCTCCTGAAGAAAAACCCTCTTACAAAAGTACGCATTTCCTTCATAGTAGAGCTGGAGGCGATCGGAGCTGGATGAGGCCCGGCAGGTCGAGTCCAGAGAGGAGGGAGTCCAGCCTTTGAACTGTGGGCAGGTTGGTGATTGATTTATCAGGCCTGTTCCCTCAGAGCCTCGTTTCGCACTACAAGGAGGGAGAGGGACGATCAGACGCGAGCGTAGATCACCAACGCAAACACGACGATACAATTCACATTTAGCACCGCATCCAATTATTGGGTCACAACCCGCACAAACGCAATCAAGGAACTCTTTCCCTTTACTTATCTTTTAATATCTTTCACTTTTTCCTGATCAAATAGGTCAGACGTGGTGCTCACTGACAGCAGTTTCCCTGGATGGAAAGACAACTGAGCTGCTGAAGGCTTTGTAGGCGCGACATCATCTTCCTGTGCCGGAAACAGGACAATGGCAACAGAAAGGTTGCAGCAAAACAACAAATGTGGATGAGATCACTGCAGCTGCACCCCAGGTAGCGTATGTCCACTCAAAGAAATTACTCCTCGAGTGACGATATTTGAATAATAATGACTTTTTTTTTCCCCCCCAACCAACCACTACCACAGCATCCATGTCGACCGAGCATAATGTGGCAGACACGTCACGCGCCACTGATTGGCTCCCAAAGAGAAGAAGGTCAACAGTCAAAAGTCTAAAATTTGACCTCATGATGGCGCTAGATGAAAAGTCACAGGTAAGTTATTTCAATTGAATCTTAATAAGGTCATGACTGTCTATACCAAACTTTAGGATGATCCATCCAGTAGTTTTTGAGATATTTCACTCTGCACAAAAAGTGGTGGACCGGCCAACCGACTGACCAACCCTGCCGTTTTTAAGAGCCTCGCCGCTAGCTTGGGTAAAAACACATGGTCACGCACACAATGTCTTTGTCATCTTGAGATCTTAAATCTTACGCCGGCATTCACGTTCAGTTCCTCAGGAGTCTAAATTCATTCGGGGCAGATAGATTCTCATATACAGGCGTTGTTTTGGTGGTTGCATCAGTTCCCGCTCATGTTTTATTTGGAGAAAGGGAGCTTACGCGGTCCAAAATAGACGGTTCAGGGCGCCACAGGTTAGCTTTAACAGGCTGCACGACCAACGAAGTATTCTTCAGCGTGCTGCGCTGTGAAACAAAGAGGAGGACGCAGCAGGCCACGGGCGACGCGCAATTAGCCAGAACATGCAAGAGACTGATTCAAAGTGTGGACCTGGAGCTGCAGCTGCTGGGCTCGTTGTGGTGCCGAGATGGTACCTGCGTGCGTCGGACGGCGAGTTAGCTGCAGTGAACTGAACCGCCACCGTTTGTGTTGTGTCTGAATCTGTGTGTGCACCACCGGACATCTGACCTCAGCCGTCACAGATGGCACCTATCAAACAAACAGTGATGTCCTTTTGATGCATTTTTTGTTCCTGTAGCAGCATCTCTTTTCTCTCCCCCCACATACAGCAGCCATGGTGGCCACCCGTGCTCATGCTAATCATTAGCATTATAGCAACCTAGCAGCCATTCGTTTTGATGTCTTTCAAGAGCCACAGTTCCTCCAATGGTCACTAGGTGGTGACTCCAGTTAACGAAGGATTGTTCTTCTAATGGTGTCAAATCTTTCTAAATAAAAAAGTTCACGTCTCAATTTTGCTTTTTTTTAATCTGCGTCTGACAGTGGTTTTGAAAAGTGTTTGAAAATACATACAAAATTCAAGCACTTTCAAGGTATCTAAACCAAGCTTTCCAGACTCTTGAAGCATTTATCATCACATCCACATTGTTACACATTGTTACTATAACTGCAACTGCAAAAAGTAAAGTTTACAGAATTCCTTTACACCTACAGAAAACCCTGCATGTCGTCCCTTATTTTACCAGCTGCTCATATTAACTTTGAATGCGTGTTTTGATCGGGATTATTTAATGCTTCCTAGTTTAAGGGATCGACAGAGGACTTCTCTAGCTATGAATGACGAGTGAACACAAGAAAATAACTTCTCCTTTTAGATTTTCCTGAACTTAAAAACGTATCGGTTAAAATGGTTAAAGGTTCAAATGACGGCGTGACGTGACAGCTGCTGCTTGTAGTGACCACAGAGTGTTTTCATCACCTCTGCAGTGTGTTTTGGTTACGGAGAAGTTTCTTTTCTTAAAGTGGAACATCCAGCAGCTAAAGAGGCAGCCGTTTTTTCTCAGGAGTACATGGATGTGTAAAGAGGCAGCCGTTTGCCAACATGCACGCAGTAAAACAACATTACTGTCTAAGGTGATAATATGTAAATGTTGCGTTTTTAAGCTCGTGCCGATGCTGCATATTACTGAGCGTTAAGTTGGATTTATCAGAGCTTTACAAACAACCCGTTCCCCAGCTGTATTCATGACTTGAATGTTAATTCTATGGTTTAAGTAGTCATGGTAACGCTATACAACAACACTGCATCAACGCTGAAAGAGCTGCAGCTGGAGGCAGAAATCTTAGATTACAAGGAAAAATAGCAGGACCTCGGAAGTTACCGTCCTCATCTACTCTTATTACTCAAAACAAGAAAAGAGTGAATTTCTTTAAAAAAAATTTTTTAAAACGAATACAGGGGAGTCTTGTGACTTCCATGTTTTTAGTTGCATAGCAACAGTGTTCTCACGCGTTTGATCGCTTGATTGCCAAGTGTACTTGACTTCCCAAACTCAAGACGTCCATTTGGAGGCGGGATAAGTTCATCACTTCATGGCAGGAAACGGTTACTGTTTGTTACACCAAATGGAAAGGCTTTCATGAACCGGATCCAGGACGACCAAACGATCAGAGCAGTCAAACAGAAGCAAAATGCAAATTGTGAGAAAACGTAAAGAAATGTTACTGGATTCCTGAACTGGATGCCTGAATTTAAATGTCAGGCCCTAAAATGGTCCCTGGGGAGAGACAAGAAGGTCCTCACATTTGGAGGATTTTCCTCTCAAACACACACACACACACACACACACACACACACACACACACACACAGTGGTACAAAGGAAAATCCAGAGAGACAGATCGTTGAGTGTGTAAGTTCAGAGAGCTCAGAGAGAGAGAACTCGAATCCACAGCGATACGACTGCTCCTCTGGGCTTGGAACAAAGTTCACACAGTCGAGGAGAACGTGTCTGAATGTGTTTGTATGGAAGGAAGAAAGAGGTAGAGCAAAAGAGAAGGAAAAATCTGTGTGTCTGAACACCTGCAGGGTACACGCTAATAACATGCACCACCGAAGCGCACAGAGACAAACCAACAAAGCCTGTGCAGGCCCGGGTCCATGCACCATCCCAGATTACACCATCTATATCTAATAAAGCTATCCATCCCTCCATACATCATACATGCATGTGAATCTACGCTGAAACCATGAGGAGAAGACGGAGGCTAACATGAAACTGGTAAATCCCAAAACAGACGTGGGAAGAAAGGAAAATGTTCTGGGGCCACGGCTGATCTTTCTGCATCAGTAAGTCCCTGATGACGTGTGCGTCGCTGCCATTTAGCTGATGCTACCAGTGGAGTTTGGATTGACCAGTAACATATTGCTCACCAGCTGACTCTATTGGTCCCCCTTCCTGCCCTGTGGACCAATCAGCATCGTTATTCTAGCAAATGCCCAGTGACAAAATACATATACTTATATGCACACAGAATCTATAACTTTGTCATCCTGATTGTCCATAGTATAATTTTGCAATGTTGATATTGGGCTATATATTCTCCCGAGAACCGAGGGAAAAAAAGTATCTTCCATTTTAGCTTTTTTGTCTCGGCATGAAAACAATGTTCCCCTCATTCCACCCAAACACATGAGATATCATTGGAAATGATAACAAAAACCGGTGTCCACCACAGGGGACAGACATGAATAGGCAGGGTCTCAGGAGGATATATAAAATTGACTTGAGACATGTCCTAAAATGGACGCTCAGATTGTAAGCAATTGAGAAAGAGGTGAAACAGCAAAGATCATTTTCTGTCTGACCGTCGACCGGTGGTCACACAGATCGACCATCAATCACCAGCGATGATTCACACAGTTACGTGCAGTAATTGGTTGGGTCTTGCGGCTGCACATGCAAGAGCAAATCGGCTGGCGGTGGAAAACGCACACAGGAAACCTGCAGGAGGGGAGGCAGGCACTTTCCCTCCGTCTGCCTTTAACCGACTCAAACCAGAAAACCCCCCATTCACCAGCAGAAAATGTTAAAATACAGTCTGCTTTTCCCGATCCGTCAGCTGTTAATGATCTCATTCAAATGGAAAAGTGGAGATATTCTGACGGGGGCAGTTCATTTGGAGTAAAGGGCTGCAGGACAATATGAACTTCCCTGGTCCCCGAGGAGAAACTGGGTCATTACTGCAGCTCTGAGGCTGGGAGCGAGCCGCGAGGTGCTTTACTGCAACTCTGCTGAGGATGTTTATCTATCTGAACACTGCGGTTGAACCACTTACGAGGATTAGATTTGTGTTGTACCTGTGTACCATTTCTATCTATCGACTGGGTCCGTACGGCTGCACAGGGACTAGGTTTCAAGCGCTGGACCCAAACCAAATCTCCTCGGCCTCTTGACGCCGTTATCATCACATCTGAACGGTTACTATAAATGTCAGCAGGAAACAAACAAACATGGCGACGGGATCGTTTCATTTCAAATATTAAAAAAAGGTGTTTGGTTCACGTGAGCGATCGTGTAGATGATGAAACACCAGGTTATGTTGAAAAATCAACAATTTTTTCAAGGAGCATTTTCAAATTCAAGCATACCCCTTAAACATGGCGATTCAAATTAAGCATGTTCTAATCTCTCTCTCTCTCCATCAGGTGACAGTACAGGGTTTAGCTTTTCTAGCAGGGACCTTTGTAATTTTGGTAAGAATAAGAAAACCTTTTGAAACTAAATACCTTTCTCAGGAATGCGTTTAATGCACAAGGCAGAAGCGCACAATCAGCTATCAGTCCGGCTTTTCGTGCAGCTTTGCGCAAAATTCTGCATTTCATTGCTTTACAGACCGACTTAACTGGTGAAAACAGCATATTTTATTTCTGCCAAATTCCACGGTTAAAAATCACCCTGCTTCTGCTGCAGACTTAATGTTTTATCAGCTGACCTCTTCAGTTTCTGTTTGATAAATCCAACCCCAGAAATGGCCTGTTTGGCCTCACAAGTGTCACGTGAGTTATGCTACAAAACAGATACCTGGTGATACGCAGTATTAGGAAATGAAAATTAACAGTCAAACTGGCCATTTACTGTATTTCACTATTAATTAGTATGTAGGCTGCTGTTTGGACTTTAATCTATATTGAATTCTGTGCTGGAATGTCACAATCGGTCAATTTAATGGGGGGTTTGGTCTGGTTTTGGAAGTGATGTGATGTATTTGAAAAATTATACATGAGCTCTGGTACACACACTCAGTGTGTGTTGGTATGTGTGCAGTCTGAATTCATTATATACACACATAGCCACGTACTTCAATGTGTGTGTGTGTGTGTGTGTGTGTGTGTGTGTGTGCGTGTGCGTGCGCCCACCTGCAGGGCACATACTAATAACATGCATGACTGCAGCACACACGCTAACTGAGAATGTGCAAACTGCATGTGCTGTCCTACGTATGGCAAGCCAGAGAGATCATATGCTGTCAGTTGGCACACATCCTTTTTACAAAACGGCGTAAAATACGGCATCCTGACAGGCTTTATGCGTAACATTTTAAACCTCCATTTTCTTCACAATCGCACAATATTACCAAATCGCACTGGAGTGTCCATGATACATAACCAAGAGGGCATTTTATCTGAAAACATATTTTGAATCAGACAGATTAAGTTTGAGCATCTTCCATTGACGCATGTCTTTGGTCTAGCTTTACTCCTCACCGATTGGTTACAAAATCTCTGAATTTAATGGCTATGTAAAAGAAAACAGCGTCTTGGATGCGTTTTAACGAGCGCAAAAAGCTGCGTTTTGAATGGTAAAACGCGGCGTCTGTAAACGTAGCGGCGGAAAAACGGTCGGGACGCCACATTTTACACGGTTTTATGCATCAAGGACGTGTGCCGACTGACGACATATGAACCCTCTGGCTTGCCATACGTCCATATACAGCACACACACTCAGAGGATGTTGAAGCGTGGATGAGAAGCTCGACACACACACACACGCCACCCAACCTCTGTGTTGATTTTAGGTTAACAACTGAAAGCAGAGAGACAGAGTGTAAACGGAGAGAGAGAGAGAGAGCGAGCAAGTGACAGAGACAGGGTGGCGCTAGCAAGAAATGCTACATCCCTTCACACACGCACACGCTGGAAATGTGATTGACAGCTCCCTCAAGGGCTGGGGTGAATAATTCAGCACAGTCTGACGGACCGACAGACAGGAGAGCATGCAGCTAGACAGGACATCAGTCAGACAGGGAGAGAGACGGACAGACAGGCTGTGCATCATCAAAACCTCCCTCCAGGCATATTTTCATTCGCAATCAATAACTCTATTGAATTTTGCATCAACCTGTGTGCGTTCACGGCCCCCAGGATTTTAAATCCTCGAAGAGGCACGTTTTGAGATTCAGCGCGCTCCTCCACCGGCTGCTGGCCACGGCGAGGGAGGGAGAACAAGCAAACAGCCAAAGAGCAATTTGCGGTTTAACGATTACAAGCGCTAACCAATCACAGAGCTAGTTGGCCTCGGACAGATACAGTACATCATGGTTCCACTTCCTGCGGCCGCGTCGCTGTAAGAGGCTCCCAGGTAGGTGAACGGATTGCGGCTTAAGGCTTTTTATTGCGAAGCAGTGTCACAGAATGAACGGTCCAGGTGGAGAATCGCCACGTGGCACCTTTTCGTTCCCTCCTGGAATCTTCGCTTCCGAAAAGGAACGAGAGCTCACCACGCACCAACGCAGCATTTGCTCGAGTTGAAAGATTTTTCGAATTTCAACACCGTTTCAGAAAAGAGAAATTCCAATCTTACAAACGCTTTATCGTGTAATAGTAGGATGTTGTTGTGCTGTATTGTGAACAGGACGCAGTATATTTGTGGAGAATCGTCTGTGTATTAAGGCGAGACTTTTATTTTGAAGTTCTTTTTTTGTATTTCCGGGTTTGTTTCTGTACTGTTCATAAGAATGATCAAAAGTGTGTTAATGTCGTTATTGTTACTATAAGGGTATGTTTGGAGGAATATGGGCCTATTGCCTGCTGTACAGGGGAAGAGACGTTTTGGGGCAAATAGGAACTGTCGCCGGAGTTTTATTTTGAAAAGTTGGTGAGCTCCGGTGATCTTCACTTCCTCTTGCCACCCGATCGTTCTCTGGGGGAAGGCATGGAGGGTGTCTATGAAAGAGCAACTCTGGTGATGTCTGTGTTCTCATGATTTCAGATGGCCAATATGAATC
>JAVQJF010041349.1:0-15447 GCA_036023855.1 Gadopsis marmoratus
TGTTGGATCGGACCACACGGTCCAGCCTTCGCTCCCCACAAACATCACTGAGCCTCGGCCGCCCATGACCCTGTCGCCTGTCAGTGCTCATAAAGTCACATTTGATCTGTGTATACTTAATATCCACAGTACATTTGTAGTGCATTTCAAGACGGTACAGCCATGAGTACAGCAAGTGCTTGTTGTATATTAAAATGGAATTAAAGTAACTCTGCATTGAATGTATGTAGAGGTATCAATGAATAAAAACCCCACACTTAGGATTTAAGATGCTGACCATGAACGTCCCTGGTTCAAATCCGGCTCTGGGACCTTTGCTGCCTGAGCTGTTACAGCTCCACTATTGCCATCTAATAAAAGCATACATTTCCAACCAAAGAAATAATTAAAAATGCTATTACAGAATAACTTGATTCATTATTTTAAAATGGAATTTCAACTTTGTTTTCCCATTTACGTACGTTATTCCTCATGTCATTTCTCAATTTTCCTGCTTTAGCATTCACATTAGCATTTTTAATTTTGTGATTCTTCAAGTTAAAAAAGGTGTGTAAACAGTGTGTCATCACAAAAGACAGAATATGTTAATATAATTATTATAATATATCATTTCTTCCCTAGATTTAATTTAGATTCAAATTTGATTAATCAACTTCTAACAGCTTTTCTTAATTGATTAAACATGCTAAAAGTCTATAATTATTCCAGTGGAACACGCCAGGCTCCATAGCTACGTACAGGTATGTAATAATGAAAGTGATATATGATAATACTATAGAGATTAATAACAGTAATTAAGATATTGTAATACACTAATTGTGTGATCCTAAAAACATTTAAGACCTGGAGTGTATTCATTCATTCACCCAGGCTGAGGAGTGAGCAGTGTGGGGAGTTGGGCTACAGGCGCAGTGGATGAGGCGAACAGGATCAATTAAGAAAGAAATAGCTGTTAAACTACTTTTCACATGTTCAAATCCTCGCGCAGAAAGCAGCAGTGCCCTGCGGGGGCCGCCGGCAGCGTGGGCTAAACCGTTGCCGAGCTCAGATGCTCGCGGCAGCGACCCGTTTGTTCTCTGGTTGTGGTACAAAGCAGCTTTTCTGTCTGCCAGCCCACACGCGTTGATGCACTATTTATTTCTTGAACTTGCTGGTCTGCATCTCTGAGAGAATCTGTCTTTCTCACAGTCTCAAGTACTCCACTCAAATATTCTTAGGCTGGTTTTGCACCAATCAGGATTAACATTTAACAGAGCTCTGCTTAATTTTAAATCCGAATCCACTCGCTTTAAACCTGGCTTTGCTGAACTCTGACCAGAACTAACCTTAGATTAAACTAATCTTTGTGCATGCACTTTAAGATTTTATATGTATATTTTCCTCCTGTTTGTTACAAGAGGTTTATGAAATAAGGATGCACATGGTGTCCTTTTGTAATTTCACTATCTGTAACGCTTTTCTTTCAGTCTGTTAGCTTTGCTATCCTGGCCAACTTCTGCGCCTTCCTTGCCAGAGTCCTCTGTTCTCTCAAAGTCTTTATTTTCTCTCTAATCTCTCTGCCTCCTTCTCCTTTCTTCCCCATATTCTCTCTCAATGTTCCTATTGCTCTCGGTTTACCTGAGTGAGCAACACGAACTGGGCGAACTGCCAAGGCAGCATGAAGCACAAATTGGAGATGCCCAGGGCGACCATGGCTGTCCTGCTCGGGTTCCGTGTCCTGGGGAGAGAAGAGGGACGGGGGGGGGTGTAGAGGAGATAAGAGAAGATGCACACACATTCAGTTTCACTCCTGAGTGTTATACACAGCCCCCGGATACATGCCTCAGAAATACAACACGGAGTTCCTTCTCCTTTTAAAGCCTCCGTTAGTTACTACTCTGTGTGACAAGTGCATTAGCTCACCACGCTGCCTGCTCCAGCGCGCTATTCAGCAGACAGCAGAAGCTGGCTTTGCTTCACCCCGGTAATTACAACACACAGGGAAAACGGTCTTATAATCTACTTCAAAAAACAAAAAGACTTATGGGGACTGGTAGCAGGATAATGTGGACCGCTGTGAACACACGCTGGGGCTGATGGTGAGTTTACCGTATTATGTAGGTGAGAAGGAGCATCTGCAGGACTAAGAAGGGGTAGGCAAAGCTCTCCCTCAGGGGCGGAGTCCACATCACGCGAGTGCTCTGATAACATATGAACACACACACACACACACACACATAATTATAGTAATTAAACTCAATTCTGTGAGTAACCTGATGACTAAATTAAATGCGGCTGCTGTCGGCATTGTGTGCTCTCTGCAAGCTGGCGTCCGTCCGCGACCAAAGATCATCTGTGTGGGAAGACCCTCCACTCTAACACCCACTGTACAACCGTGAGTGGACACGTTGTTGTTCCAACTCCCAACAGATTGATGAGTCTCCTCTAGTTAAACAATTTAGTGGATTGCATCACGTTCTCCCAGTTAAACTTTCATATCGATAATTTAAGCTTATAAATGTAATAGTTCTGAACCAGGACCTTCAGTATTTGGATCAAGTAGCTTATGACAGCTGTTATTTCAATGTGCCAGATACATATTTAATCAAGATTGCATAGCTTCTGCTGCCATGTAGTTTTATTACGTTTACTGAGCATCTTGGGTACAAAAATGTCTTTCAATAATTACTTTATATCTGATCTCTGCAGTCAAAGAAAAGAACAGGCTGGAAAGAGGAGAGCATGTTGCAGGAAGGGACTAAGAAACACCTGTGAGTGCGATTAAAATCCTGTCGTATTGCTCTGGAAAAATAGAGACTTGTTATTTGTTCTGGAGGAAACTGGAGAGGAGGAGGTGGGTGGAGGGACTCCGCTTTGAATGCCAGCCAAAACCAACGCTAAGCTCCTTGGAGGGCTGAAATGAGTCCCTATTAACCACCCTCTGCTTTTCTGAGATCTTTTTCATTTCGAGTTTTACACTTTTCAGAGGCTTACACCCAGAGAGACTTGCACATAATTATAGTACGAAGCAGCAAACGCGGAACTCTCCCCGACTCACCGACACCGATAGCAAAGGGCCGTACACTCACCTCGCCATGATTGAAGAAAAAGCACGTTGTGGTAACAATGCCGCCCAGTCGACTGCCACTAGACAGGAAAACACAAGGCAAGACACAAGATAAGAGGCAGAGAGCAAGAGAGAGATTCAGAAAGGTCAACATCAATCTGATGTTTCAAAAACATTTTTTTCAGAAGAAAAATAAAAAAAAGAGGTTTTTCTGTTTAGGTCTGACTGCTGAGCGATAAAATGGACCATAGAAATTCATCCCGATCCCCATCCGAGCAGGACGGGCCGCCGCCCTGGGCAGGTACCTGAGGTAGGCTCCGTAAATGAAGAACAGGCTCATCATCGCTCCATTCAGCAGGAACACACAGGTCACGTAGAAGTACGCCGGATCGCCCATCCCTAATGTGCACAACAACAACACGTCCAGAGTTAAGGAGACGGAAGCTAGTGCCACGACTGATCAACTGATTTATCATTCAAGTCATTCCTCAACCATATATGCCAAACATTCCGTGGCTCCTCAAATGCAAGAGTTTGTCTCACTGCCAAACAACACTTGAACAAAAAAGGACAGAAAGGAGAGTCTGAGGTACCCGTTTGGATCGGACTCCAGGCTGCTTTTACAGCGCAGGACAGAAAAGAAGACAGAGCATCCGTTTGCAGTCTATGATATGAATTACACCACAGCTGAACCGAGATTGGTACGAGAGACCTGGGGAACACTTACAGAACACGTTCCCTTTGATAAGCTAGTGTGAACGTAGTCGACATAAGAACATATTACACTGAATAACAACGAGTCTAATTTTTATACAGAAACTTCTGTTCCTCCGTTTGTGCTCGGAGACGTAGCGGGTAGACGCGGCTTTATTCCGACAACACTCTGAAGTTCTTTCACCTTGCTTAATTAGCAGCTACACAGAACTGACTGACAAGGCTGCATTGATTAACAAGGTGCTTGGAAGTGTACTGACATCACTAAGAGCTGTTGCATCACCGCGGTGTGGTGGGAAATCACCAGAACAAACACAAAAGAACTCGCCGCCTGGCAAAAATAATGTACCGGCTGCCGACAGCAGCAGGAAACGTTCCAAATCTCTGTTTGCTGTTATGCACGGCAGCCTGCATCAGGTCTATGTCTATGCCTCGCTTCACTAATGAGACTGACAGAAACACACAGATTGCAGCTGAACAAAGAAAAGCTGACAACAGTGTTTGCCTGTTTACTGTCAGAGGATTGACCCTTCTGAGAAAGGTTCCTGCAAACAAATCTCAGGGATCCATTTGTACATAATAGGTTAAAAGCATTTTCATTTCCTTCAGGGCTACTATGCTAATAATGAGCCTCCCCTTGCTGCGTTATACCCGTTGTTCTGCCATTTTGTTTTTGCTCTTTTTATTGATAATAGTGCCGAAGTGTCTGGCAACCTCACAGTGACAACAAGACAAAACAGTCCAGCACACAAAATTTATACATTTTCTCTTGACTGACAGCTCCCCATGAGGCTGTGAAGAAATTAGTCCTCCAGTCAATTCAGCGTGAGACTGTGTGAGTATTTTAAATGTTAGTGTGTAGCTGCAGGTCATCACAGATCTGCCTGTGTGTGTGTGTGCGTGCGTGCTACCGCGTGCAAATGAGCATATTTGCAGAACAGGCTGGATCGCCAAGGCGACGGTCTGTACCTTCACAGCTGTCCACAGGAGTGAGTCCCTCCCCTCTGTTGATGGACCAGCACATCTTCGTGGGAATCCCAAAGTATCCCATTACACCTGTGTACATCCGGTACCAGCTGGCCAGGACCACCTGGAGAGCAGAGACGGATGAGAATCTGTGCAAAGCCTGCTTAAACAACATGTGTGAAAGGCCTCTGTTATCTCTGGGGAGCGCACACACACAGTAATCCCATTACTTTTCCAGAAGTGTCGGACGGAAAAGAAATGCTGATCTTTCCGCCACTGTTTTGTTATAAAATAGTCTCCTAATACAACTGAACCAGCTATACAGAATGCATGCAATAGATACAGCTAATGAGAGTGAGAAACCAGTTTTAAACTAAATTCTGGTGTCATCTTATAAAGTAGCCCAACTGTACCAACCGCAGCATTACGCCTTAAATTTATTGCAACACAAATTAGAGTTTGGCTTGGAAGAAAGGATTCACGTTACACCCGCCTTTTCTTTAAAAGTTCTCATAGTTCCTAGAGATCTGGTGTGCCATGAGATTTTAACTTTTATGGATGAATATTATGTTTCTCAACTATTTTAAAGTCTGGTAACCGTGAAGAAAATGTGTAATCACTGACAGGCGAATTCACAAAACTGCGTAACTCTCAAGCCACCCACAAAGGGTGAAATACACCCCCCAACTGTGCCGCCAAGCAAACAGCGTCTCGGTGCTCCAGTGATATTTGCATGCATTTAAAATTGGGCAGAATAAGCACACACTTGGCATAAAAATAGCCCTTTTCTATGCAAATGAGCCACAAAAAAAAAGTCAAATTGACAAACACCAGCGCTAACAGCCAACAGCAGTTACAGTGACAATGATTAGCGTCTTCAGAGAGTGAAGCGCGTTTAAAAGGGCCGTCGCGCCCCCAGACTTCCCAGCGATCGCGGCAGCAGTGATTGTAGCCTGGCGAAGGCATCGGCACGCCAGCTGCGCTCCTGAGCGTATATATATTTGGAAGGAGAACATCACTTTTTGATCGTAGCTTGCAGTCTGGAAATGTCAGCTCTCCCCTTTCCTCTGCCATCGTCCTGCCTACTGTGTTCTTGCTGCAAAGCCACCATTTATCGCCTACGTTGAGACGTGGATAATTACAATCGGACGGAGATACAAGGGCAAACTGCGCTCTGCTGCGAACCTTCATGGTTACCTTCATATCTCTTGTGAATCGGGACTTTTGAGACGGCGGGCAGATAGCAGCTGCGAGTGATGCGCAAGTCATGGTGCTGTCAGCGGCCGCAATGCTCTCCTTGCGAGTTTGCCCATGAGATGGGCAACGCTTTCTGTAATGCAGATCATGTGTCAAAATCAACATTACCTCTGGATAGAGATTGAATCTCTTCAGCGTGTTAATGACCAGGGGGTACTCTGTCAGCCGGTCATTCATGACCATGTGGAGGCCACCCAGGAATGAGGGAGCCTCAATAATGGTCTTGTAGTAGGAATAGTACAAACCCTGGAACAAAAACAAGACGCATTCGCGTGAATTAAGTCACACAGGAAAGCTCAAAATGAGAAAGGAGACGGAAAGAGAAACGTCGAGGCAGCGTGACGGGGGAGAGAAAGAGACACAGCAGATGAACGCTAAACATAACTACAGGGGGAAGGGAAAAGATTCCTGCTTGCTCGTGATTCAATCGCCACCTTCGGTGTCACCGGCGCTCGCGCTGCATGTTAAATACCAGCAACGTCTGCACAGTTACAGCGATGGCGACGAATGAGCACGCGCCCCACCGATCGCACTCGTGCAGCCGCCGTTGCAGCAACAGACGCCGCGCGAAGTTAAGAACGCGCCGGGCCTGTGGGTTTTCCTGCTGCAAACTCCAGCAGGCTCGCAGGCCAGAGTTCACCGTTGTTCAAATTTGCTTAGCTGTCAAAAGAGACACACGCAGAGGTCAGTGTTTGGGAATGTCGAAAGTCTATTCCGGCGCTGTCGTAGCCTTGTTGTGTACAGTAGCATCATAACAGAGACGGACTGCAGCACTGCTTGCACAGACTCTCCACAGCTGTTGTTCGCTCTGCTTTTATGTTTCTAAGAAATGCATTGGGGCGACGACGCCGCGTCCTTTATCAAAGCCGAGCGTGGAGGCTGACGTGGCGGTGCCATACCCACCAATTTCTGCCCATCACTTTAATAATTAGCCTATTAATCGAGCGGCCACAAATTTAGCAGTCCAAAACCCCCAAAAATATAAGACATTCGTCACATTAGGCACAGAGAGGCGGAGAGTCTCACAGTGCAACATGAGTGTCGAATCACAGCATCATATGGATTCGCCAAGCCCTCACTTTTTCCCCCCATTTGGGTCATTTTTCAGACAGAAATGCTGGTTCCAGCTTCTCAGGTGTTAGGATTTGCTGCTTATCGCTCTGTTTTGTACGATTAGAAAACGGAATCTCTCTTTGGGTTTTGGACTGTTGATCAGACAGAACAAGACGTTTCAAGGCGCCACCTTGGGCTCCAGGGAAGCATGATGAGGGCTTTTGCGTTTTCTTTACATTTTCCCCAAATGTTACACACAAAACAAATCCGTCGCTAAATTTAACAGACGACTGTCGCGACGCGGCTTCGAAAATGAGCCTGTAGCCGTTAAGCCCTTGCACTGACTGACATCAGGCGCATCCCCTAACGACACGACGAGCCGCTCACCATCTCTGTCCGAAAGGCCATCTCCTTCTCCAGGCTGGACAGGTGCGAGAAGTGCCTGTCGTTCTCGAACAGCTGCGACAGATGGTGCCTGCAATCACAGCGGGAGCAAACACGTGAGCTAACAGCTGCGTGCACATGTGGACGCACGCACAGCAGCGATGGCGGCGGTAAACAGCAACTCACCAGTGCAGGAACCCGGCCAGGGCAGCTGCGGACGGACGGACAGACAGAGACAGAGACAGAGTTCACTTTCAGCAATGAAACGCTACTTCACGGCGTCAAATGGAGTCAAACTGCCAGTCAAGCTGCAGTTGTACGGGGGGCGGCTTCACGAGAAGCCACGCAAAACATTAGCGCGAACTTTTGGACCAGAAGAACCTGTTAACGCGAGCGCGTGTGTGCGTGTGTGTGTGTGTGGCGGCCGACGTGTCGCGCAAGCGGCCGCGTTGCTGCGCTGTTAGCGGGGCAGCGACCGCGGCTAGCTAGCGCCGGCGGGCTAGCGTCCAGGCGGGCTAACGTTAGCCCGCCGATCCGCGGCGGAGATAACGGAGCTCGCAGCGGATCCCGCGAGTGCTGCCGGCGCCTAGCGGCCAGTTAGCTAGCGGTCCCGTCGGGAAGCTAGCAGGCTAACGCTCCGAGCTTACCGAGGAGGAGCGTGACACCCAGCCGGGCGACGGCAGCGGGGGTTGGCCCGGGCTTGTGTCTGGCGCCCGAGAGCCCGTTCGGATGCGAGCCGCTGAAGGCTCTGCCCTCCCTGCCTGGCCGCCGAGCGCCACTTTTGCCAGCGGGCGAGACGAGCGGGCTCTTGTCGCGGTCCGCCTGGGTCGCTGGACTCCTCCCGGTCTGCTTTCTGCTCTTAGCCACCATGGTTTCCCAGAGAGAGCCGGCGCTAGAGGTACCCGAGGGGCATGAGCTAAGCAGCCCCGCAGTTACTGGTATCTGGTCCCCGGATCTGCCCCCTTCGCTACCTGAGACTGATGCTTTCGACGGCTCCTCGCGTCAGACGCTGCTAGGAACCTTGGGAGACGTCGCCCCCAGCTGGCCTCACGGCGCCACTACAGAGGGCTTCTCGCGGTAACCATGGTAACGCCAAGTTGCAACGACTTTCGGCCGACAAGTCCTCGCTACTTTTCCATGGATATTTGGAGATTAGGTGGTTATTTTGTGTAGAGTGTAGAAGAGGCTTTGAAACAGCATTTAGACATTAATTTTGAACTGAAATAGTAATAAATAAAATATGATAAATCCAAGTAAAAAAAGACACCTTATGTTCAGTGCCTGGTCCAAAAAATGTCCAGGGGTTAGGTCCTTGACGAATAAACAAATGTGGGATGGGTGATAAATAAAAATCATCACACTGAGTCAAAATTACTTATGACGTAGTAAAACGACGATTCTATCTCATAATCTAGATTTAACACTGAAGAGAGCAAAAGTTTAGTTAAACCTGAGGCTTATTTGAATAAGTTTAAACTTTGACATTTCTTATCTCATAATTTTGACTTGTAACCAAGATACTCATTATGACGTTTCTTTTATGTGACTTATGTATTTCATCATTTAAACCATAACCGGGCCACAAATTGGAATGAAAAAATACTTAGTCCAAGTTGTTGGTAATGCCACTCGGAATTATTTGCACATTTTAAAGGCAGCGTTTAACAAATTAGGTATCAAGATAATAAAGGTTGGAAATGTAAAAGGCAAGCAAAGCACATTTCTGCACGTTGTGTGGGATTGTTCCTTGGAACTACCGTTAAGCAGAAAACGACAGTTTCGGGCCAACATTCCTCTGTATTTCTTCCTGGAAATGTGTATTGAGACACCGTCTGCTCCTGTCAAGCAGGGCAGCTCTTCCCTTTCCGCTTGTCCACACAACGAGGGTTTCTGATGATGGACCACTGGCCCAACTGGTGACGCGGTGCCGGGAGGTGTAGGAAGGGGGGTGTTAATGGGGCTAATGGACGTTATTTTTGTTACCATCACATCAGCATGTGCCCAGGACAGAGATGGTTACCAGAGACACAGGTATCGATTCCAACACGCGGTGCTACCGGACAAGTTCATTTATGTTGGCACTTAAAGACCATTTTTTGCTCTTGTGCATTAAAATTAACTTTCATCAAAACAAGATAAAAAATAAAAAAAATGTTACAATCGTGTAAAACGACACTAAAAATACTGCACACATGAGAGATATTGGAACTTAATTTTACAGATTTCAGTTCCCCCTGCAGCTACATGATGGGATAGTGTAACCGCGCTCAGCTACACTTCACGGTAGCTGGCTGGTTCAAAACCCCTTCGACTCTGCGTTGTGTGGTTTAACGATGAGCAGAAGGACCGCTGGTTTCACAATCCGGTACTTTTATTCTGAACAGGAGAAGATGTGCACTGGTCAGTCAGCTCACACACAGCACGTAGTAAAACGATGATTCAATCTTATAATTTTGATTTAGCTGAAAGAGCAAAAGTTTAGTTTGGACACTTTTGACATTTGACATATGTCATAAATTTGACTTGTAAACAAAATACTCATGACATTTCTTTTACGTGACTTAAGTATGTATTTCATCCTTTAAACCATAACCGGACCACAAATTGAAATGAAAACATACTTAGTCCAAGTTGTTGGTAATGCCACTTGGAATTATTGCACATTTTAAAGGCAGCTTTGAACAAATTAGGTATCATACTTTTCTTTTGAATGACCAAACTTACTTGTTATTACTGTTTATGAACATAGGACATTACCACACAGGTGTAAAACAATATGTAGTATAAAGACAAGAGTGACACCAAGGCTAGGATTAACAGATCTTACCAAAAAGGCACAAATTAAATATAAACTCCATTCATTAACCAGAGCAGGGAGAAAAGATTTATGTCTGTTAGAATTTGTCCTCATCATTCCTGATGGTGTCTTGCAAGTTCCACCAGCATTTCCAAACCAGTAGATGTCACTAAAGGACCACAATATAGCTGCGCTCTCTGCATCTTAGTTCTCATCTCAAAATTGTATTTTCGTCAAAATATGGCAGGTGGGGATTCGGGCAGGTGAGCGAGACATAACGGAGACACGGGTGCCATACTTTCAAACTGGATGGTGTGGCGCTCCATCTGTCGACAGACAGGAGCATCAGGAAAGATGAGCTGACCTAATTTGTTTGGCTTGGAGAAGGACAGGGACGGGGAGCAAGAGGGGAACAGTAGACTGTCTGCCATCTGGTGGTAACATCATGACAGCTTCCTTCAAACTCCACTAACAAACACCCACTGGTGGGGGGGGGTCTGCACGCCCAGTCCCGCTCAGGGTGATGCGGTTGCGGGGCTTGGGAGGTGGGAGGTGTATGAGAGTGAGAGAACCAGAGAGGGATTGAGAAGTTTTGGGAGACGGTGTGTTTGTTTTCTGCCAGCTCGGTACTTTCTGTGTAAGAATCACCGCTGTAGTCAAAGCTGCCATGTCACACCAGAAGAAGGATCATAACATTATCAGTCACTTGAACTTGGAATCTGTGGCTTTGACCTTTGCACTTTATCTAGTCATAGATTTCATGTGATGTTATACTAATTGCAAGTCAAGATTATTTATTTTTCTGCCCATTAGTATGTTATATTATATTTTGAGTCATTTGTTTGAGCTGACCTGGTTGTGTTGAGATAGTAAGCAGTTGTTGATATTCAGAGGAACTACTGAAATCTTAATTGGAAAAGCTGATTGGGTCACTATTTTTGAACACTTTATCCTTGATATATGTTGAGGTTTATGTTTGACTGGATTAAATTCACATGTTTTAATGATCAAATGATCTGCTGTGCCAGAAATACTAAAAAGCTGGAATTGATTAATTTCCCTACAATTGCTGCAAAGGTACGTCGTTTCTTTCCAGGAAATGTGACAATAAAAACAGGTGGACCTTGAGGCTAATGTGTTAACTATTTTGTATTTTGCTCTTTTTACTTTTTGTGGACTCTTGTGAATCCAGCTTTCGGTCTACCTCTCGTTCATGGTCTCTTCTGTTTATAGTATAGTCATCGACATTTCTTTTATTGTGCTTTCTTATTTTGTTGTTTCATTTTCTTGTGCTTGATTGTGTTCCTCTGTACATGTTTCTTGGTACGCTATTCATTTTGAGTTTACTTGTAATGAAGTAATTGAATGAAATTGCCCTGATTAAGGTAACTCGCAGCCTAAACTGTAATGGAAAATCAAATATAAAGTATCCTTGCGTTACTAAAAATCCTCTCCAGCTGGTCTCAGTTGCCTCATTCCCAGTGACATTTAAATGCAATTCGCACACATCATTAAAATGGGACACAAAACGTGATTCTCACTGTGCTGGTGAATGTAACAAACAGGCTTTCTCACTGCCCACGCACATCTCACAGGATGCTTATTGTTATACCACCCTGGCCTACAGCGGTTATTGTTGGAGCGCCGTGTGTTTGCGCCTCCCCCAGTTTGTCTGCCCAAAGCTTCGCCTGAAAACCACCAGCACATGTGGGATAAAACCCCTTTCGTGGATGTATTTTCTCAAACTCCCGGCTGATCCGTGGCATGGTGGGCCTCGGCCGAAATACAATAACTGAGGCTGAGTTGTCATCAGGGCTGTCAGAAACCCAGAGGTGTCGCTGGACGGGATGACGGTGAAGGGCATGCTATTGAAATGTAGCTATTGACTCAGCCTGCGATTGCACTGAGGGAATTTGTTTTTACACCAAACGCAGCGAGGCAGAGGCACTGGCCGGGTGAGAGCGTGGGCGGGTGCAGTCGGGTGTTTTTTGGGCCGAATCAGTATTGTGGTTTGGGGTTGACGACGCTCCCTCTATCCAAGACGCTTCGTGGGGTGTGTTGCCTAAGGGAACTCCTGATAATTAAAGCGCTTTTAATTTTAATTAAATTAGACTGCTGGCCTAAACCAAAAAAACATAAAGCTGTTTCTGTATTAAACCATGTGCACTCAACATGACACATTTAAAGAGTTGATTTTGCAGAATCCAGTCACCTATCTTTAGATTTCCTCCTTTAACCAGCTTAAAATACAGGATTGCATTCAGCTCTGAAGTTTCCTGTCATATGTATGTCATATCTTTGTTGCGCAGTGTGTTCCCAGGTTAATGCAGATGTCTGATGCTTTGTCTTGTCATCTCAGCCATCTCATAATCACGTGAACTCTTGGAAAATGTCCAATGTGATGATGTAGTTCATCAGGTAACTGTTGCTTTTAATGCAGTGATAGCACATTCATTAGTGTGTGTCCTGGTCAGTGAGCAGGCTGAGGTGTGAGACAGTCGGCAGCATTTAGGAGATGCAGCTTTCAGAGCAACGAGGTCGTCTCTGCTGCACAAACATCTCCCAGATGGCTGCACGAACTGACGAGGAGGAGGAGGAGGCCTCTGGCTTGGACAGCAAGAGGACCGGACGATGCCAAAGTAACCAAGGGACAGTGGGAAGACGGCTGTGTGTGTTTATTCAATCATGAAATACAATGGCTAGTAATTACAAAATTGCAAAAGTATGAATCACTTTGTTGAACTAACCTCCTCGTAATAGTGGAGCAGTTGGCCCAATCCTGTGTGTGTGTGTGTGTACCACTGATATTTTGTCAAGATTCATGTTTGTTTGAATGTGCATTTATTTGTTTGCGCACACCAGCATGGTCATATGTGTGTACTCTTGTACTTCTGCCATCTTTGTGAGGACCAAATTGAGTTTTGGACCTCAAGACTGAGGACGTTTTTGTAAAGCGAGGACATTTTGTCCGGGTCCTCGCCTCTTCAGAGCGTTGTTGTTTGAAGACTTGCTTCTAGGGTTAGAGTTGGATTAGGTTCACGTTAAGATAATGGTTGGGGTTACGCCACAGAAACCTTACCAGGAACAGAGGGACATTTTTTAGGAACTGAGGAAGCTGTACTTCAACTGGAGGCACAAGCAATGGAAGAAACATGGGCACTTGAGCAAATGCACAAGTTGTATGTGCTTGTGTTTTGTTTGCACTTTGTCAGCAATATGTTTGGTATTTGACATCATCAGCCTATAATCTAATAGTTTAATGATTGTTGTCCTAATTATTTTAAATTTTATTTACTACATTAAAACCCTGTGACGGTCTGGTTTGAAGCATGATCTCACATATACAGTCCTAAAATCATGTAGCATCATACGTCAAGGGGGAAAGCATCATCATTTATTTATATTACGTTTATCAAATTTGGTGTCTTTGTGCATAAGAAATGGTATTGTGAAAGCCTGACCTATAAAAGTTTGTGTGTGTGTGTCTGCGTGTGTTTGTGTGGGAGGGGACAGGACGGTGGTGGTGGTGGTGGGAGGGGGATGGGGATTAATTTATGGGCCAACTGGCTCCCTGTGTTCTGTGACATGTTTATCACAGAGCAGAAACACATGCTGCCAATGATCACTCGTTGTTTGAGTATCAGTTATCCCAACATTAAGGCCCATTAGTATTCTCTGGAAGCCAATTCAATTAGCGCTCTCCAGGGGCCCCCGGGGGCCGCAAGGTTGCAGGAGAGAGCGGCTGCTGCAACTGGGATGAGTGTGTATGAGGTAGAGAGAAAGTGCATTTTGCCTGTTCTGACTTCTTCTCGGGTTAAAATTCAGTTTAGCCTTAAAATTGGACTTAAATTTAAAATCTAACCTCATTTTACACACACACACACTTTCAGATTTCTTTAACATGTCTTTAGATTGCAGGTGTTATTTTGCGTTAAGTGAAATGTCAGTTTGTGACTTATTTAATTTTGCAGCGATACAAGTTGAGGCAACACTACAGCCGTAGAGCGAGTTTTACCAAATCCAGTTCAAAACATGACATCTTGTAGCTGCAATGCATTGGGGCTTATTATCGTCGACTGTTGATGTGGGAATCGGTCTGTCTCGCTTTGATTCTTGGCATCAGATACCAAAACGTGACGCTTGGCTGTTGATATTTAAATCGCTCAAACACGTTTTTTGCAATCCAACGTTAACGTAACCGTGCGGAAATGTGTGTGGACAGACTGGAGATTTCCTTTATGTTAAGGTTGGCTGGCAGCTTCTGAATGTAAGCCCTGACGAGTGGAGTGAAAGAGCAAGAAAGGGAGGGTCTGATCGCAGCCATGTGGTTACACGTGTTTGTATTTGTATGAATAGATGCAAGAAGCGTGATATGTGGATTTTATTCTCGCGCTCAGGTGTTTTGCCCAGCGCTGTCTTCAACCCCAGCAGGTGCTGCAGGCCGTCGTCATGGAAACACCTGTTTTAGGTGGACAGAACGAAGGCCTTGGCCTCGTCTTAATCCTGGTAACACAGCTGCCCGGATTACCAGCGCACCTTGACCTCCAGCATTTGAATCCCTCGCTTCCCGGGACAAAGCTGTCGGCCGGTTCACCTGCCGCTCCGCTGATGGAGAGATAAAGTGCGGAGGAGACGTCCGGCTGAACACAGTCTGATACACATCAGAGCCGCGGCATCATTTCATTAAACAGAAGCTGCTGTTGGCTCAGTTTTAGTGGATATAACAGATGATCACTGGCTTTTTATCAGAACACATATACACACGTGGACAAAATTGTCGGTACCCTTCCGTTAAAGAAGGAATCGCCCACAATGGTCACTGAAATAACTTGAAACTGACAAAAGTAATAAGAAATAAAAATTTACTGAAAATCAACTAATAAAAATCAGACAATGTTTTTGAATTGTGGTTCAGCGGAATCATTAAAAAACCTAATGAAACTGGCTTGAACAAAAATTATGGTACGCTTATCCTGTTAAGGCCTGTTGCACAACCTTTTGAGGCAATCGCTGCAATAAAGCGATGTCTGTAACTCTCAATGAGAATTCTGCACCTGTCAAAGTGGACTTAATGGAAGACGGCCGAGGTTGACAGCAATTCATAAAAATGTGAGACTGGAATTCGCCAAAATGCATATTGACAAGCCACAAAGCTCGTGAGAGAATGTCCTTTGGACAGATGAGACAAAACTGGAGCTTTTTGGCAATTTTTTGGCAATGAGCTCTATGT
>JAVQJF010041356.1:0-16609 GCA_036023855.1 Gadopsis marmoratus
TACATGTAGAGTTGGTCTAGACTTGCTCTATATTAACAAGTTCTATGAGATAACTCTGTTATGATATAGCGCTATATAAATAAAACTGAAATGAATAGAATTAAAAACTTGCTCACACATGGAGGCATCAGTAATAATAATCCAATAATATAATATCTAGTCATTTATATAGTAAACGCTTACAGAAGCCATTCTTTTAAGCACATCCTGTTGATAATACTTCTGCACTTTTAAGTAAATGTTTTAATGCACTTGCAGTAGGTGTACACTGTGATGGATGTACTTTTACTGCAGTGGAAGATCTGAGTTCGTCCACAGGACTTAAACACGGCGGTTGAGGACATTTCTTGAGTGTTGAACTGAAACTGCTGACTGAAAATAAATAGAAATACTAGCATTTTCTAGTGGAATGAATTGTAGCTGCATCTATATTTCAGTCATATCCCAACCCACAATAATCTGTCAGCGGGCAGTTTGTCTGCTTCACATGTGATGCTGCAGTGTGCTGGAGGCTCCGACAGGCGGCGCCTCCGTCTGCCTCGCGACCGCTGACGTCACCGCGCACACAGCAGCTCTATAAATACGCGCTGCTCGGCGCTTAGTGCTCACTGACTGAACCCAGGAGGCGCACCGAGCCGCTCATCCTGCAGAGTCCAGCAGCGTCCTGCAGAGTCCTGCAGAGTCCAGCAGAGTCCAGCAGCGTCCTGCAGAGTCCAGCAGAGTCCAGCAGCGTCCAGCAGCGTCCAGCAGCGTCCTGCAGAGTCCTGCAGAGTCCAGCAGCGTCCTGCAGAGTCCAGCAGCGTCCAGCAGCGTCCTGCAGAGTCCAGCGGTCCGCGGCATCATGTCGCTGTACGTGTCCTCAGAGTGCCGCCGCGTCGGACCCGCGGTCCGCGGCAACAGGTTCGACACGGCGCACCGGAAGAAGGCCGTGGCCAACATTTTCGAGAACGTCAACCAGGACTCGCTGATGAGACTCTTCCAGAAGACGGGCGACATGAAGGCGGAGGAGAGAGTCCGGAGCATCTTCTCCTACACGCAGGACCCGGAGGACACGTGCCGGGCCCTGATGGCGCTGAAGCAGCGGAAGAAGGACAAGTTCCTGCAGATCGCGGGCTTGCTGCGGCAGCTGCTGAAGGTGCGCTGACTCTGGACTCCACCTGCCTCGTGTCTGTCCACATGAGCCGAACGTGGAACCGGTCCCCGCCGCCGCAGGTGCGCGCGGCAGCGGCAGGTGCGGAGGAGCGCGCGGCAGCAGGTGCGGAGGAGCGCGCGGCCCGCCGCCCGCAGGGCAGCACGCGGCGGCTGTCGCCTCGTCACGCACGGAGCCGACAGCGGAGAGTCCTGCAACACGGACTCATCTGGGAATATGAAGTTTGGCAAACGCGCCTGAGACTTGAAGCCGTTATTCCTGGATGCCGGACTGCGTCGATCCAGGACGCGGCGGCTGCAGGACGCGGCTGCAGGCTGCAGGGACAGGGACAGGCTGCAGGGACAGGCTGCAGGGACACGGACGCCTCGTCTCTCAGCCTCTAATGTGTTACTGTCTCAGACTCATGACGCCTTCCTTTTGTCTGTCAGTTTGTAATAAATGAGTCGTACAACAGCTGAACCCTGGTTTGTCCTTATTGCACGTGTCAGTTACATGGTGTCACACTGAGGTTGATATATTTCTGTTAGCTGAGGCTTAAACTGCTTTCATTATGAAGTAAAAGCTACACTGAGGCGCTGCAGTGGTGTAAAGGGGCAGCGTGGAGTCAGACCAAGAGGATGGACTGCAAACAAAGCAGCAGTGTTGGCATGTAAAAGGGGAATAATCTGGCTCAATTCTGGCGCGAAACATGACTACAAACATGATGGCAGCCGGTGGTTTTCTCTTAGCATTCTGACACAAATCACATACGGTGTTAGTCATCAGCTGTGACCTCTGTGTTGCTCATAAACAGGGAATCCTCTCAGGTCAAACACTCCAAGTCATGGTGACAGTGATGTGATGGATGCACAGAAATGTGTGGAGTCGTGTGTTAATGTTTATTTCACTGTCCAAAACATTCATTCATTCATTATCCATACTGCTTATCCCAAAGGGTTATGGGGGGGGGGGGCTGGAGCCAATCCCAGCTAACATTGGGCGAGAAACAAAAACCAATAAAATAGAAAATAGGCACACGGTGAGTACAATCCTGCCTGTAAGGTTCCTCCTCCTGATGCAACAGAGGGCGTTTGAAGGGAAGAGAGTTGCTCATGAGAGGATGTGGTTAACCTTTGTTTCCCGTGACGGCGCTGTACGCCTCACCAGACCAGCGTGAACCGGTTTGGCTCAGTTAGGGCGGGGAGGGTGGACGGCTGTCTCCACGCAGCGTGTTTGTGCTGAAGCCTATTTAATCATCCCTGCTCTCTAGATAAGAGCCTGTCTAAGTGGCATTACGGGGTTTAGACGGGTGGAGGCTGTGCTTCCTCATCCTCTGATTTTTTACATTTAAGAAAAGCATAAATGACCCCTACGTCACTGCAACCATCTGCCGCATTTACACCCCATTTCAAAACCTTATGGGTGTATGTTTCAGCATTTCAGCAGTGGCTGGGTGGCTTAGCTGCAGACGCACAGATGACTTGAGTGGATGCCTACTAATCTGCTTGCTGCGATAGTCCCTCCGCCGGCTCAAACCAGTTGCCTGGGTTGTTCTGCATGACGCCATCTGACTGCAGGCGCTCCTCGCGTGTGCTGAGAGATATGGGAAGCTATCAGTCGCCCTAAGGTGAGGAACTCTCACGGTGAATAATCACCCGTGACGGGTGAAAGGAGTGTTTCTGTGCTGACGGCAGAAACGAATGACTCAGCTCAGTAATCACAGTCACAATTTACACACTATGGAGATCCGTTTAAAGCCAGGTGTGTGCACTTTCTTCACACACGTGGCTGTTTTTCAATCAATAAATTTGATGGTTTAATGACACATGAGGTGTACTCTGAAGGTGTGTGCCAGGTTTTGTGATGCTGAGTGAAATTCACTTGTAAATTGTGTTCCTGACAGGGACTACGTGGGCAGTAAAGTTATTTTAAAGCAGCTAAATCTGAGCTTTTTAAAACAACAATGCGGTATGAAAGGGTTTTGTCATAGTGAGGAATTTGCAGAGAATCACCAACTGCATCTGTAGCTTGACAGTGAGTTTCCGCTCACTGTTTTACCTGCACTCACGTCGCTCTCAAAGCATCGTTTTTGACCATAGGCAGCTCTGATCACCTCTGTTAGGCTACCTGCTCAGCACCAAATGTCACATAAACAGTTAGAATACACTTATCAGGTGCGAATAAGTGCGTTTAGATGAGAAGCAACATGTTTGCGTGCTAAATATGAAGCTACCTCCAGCAGCAGGTTAGCTTAATTTAGAGTTTGGTTGTCGCTTGACTATAAGGTCGCTAGGCACATAGACAACTTGTCATTTTAGTTTTTAATCAAAGGAGATGTAATATGTTAATTACTGAGTTTTAGAGGTGCTGGGCGGCAGATTTAGTTACTTTTACATAAGGTTAGCCTAGCTGTTTCCAGTCTTTGTGCTAAGCTAAGCTAGCCGGCTGCTGCTGGTAGCTTAATGCTTAGCATACAGACACGAGAATAGAATCAATCCAACTCTCGGCTCCCTTTAAAGGAATTAAATAGGTTATTTATTTAAGGGAAAACACGCATTCAGTACTATTAACACTTTTTAAGAATATGCATGAGTTTACTTTTATTTAAATAATAGTCTTCAGACGAGGTTACAGAGGTCACGATTCACCCACCTTTTAATTTACCACTTTATCACAGTTTGTTAATGTTGCTGTGTATGTTTGTTCTGTCTGTCTCAGCTGTTCCGTTAGTTTGGCTCGTGTAGCTCACACTGGGCAGCTTTATTTTTATTGACCCCTTTTCCTTTTTAGGGCCATCCAATTGTTAAGAGGAAAAAAATCTAAATATTCAAAGTGATTGTCCGGGCTGTCTTTGCTGTGTTGGCAGCCATGTACAGCGCTGGACCTGGGCCTGTCCCCCCACCCTCTTCCTGCCTTTCAACAGCCTTAGAAACAGTGAATGCTTTGATGTCAACAGACAGTGTGGCAGACAGCCTTCGAGCCTGGAGGACAGTAACCACAGAGAGGGGAAGATACTGGGCGGAGGCGTGTGCAAGTGGAGCGGGGGCAGGGGTACAATAAAATTACATAATGTGAAGAGAAGAAATGTTGTGTAAAACTGAATCAGAATGGTGCACAAAAACACCACACCGAGAGAAAATGAATTGAGTAAGTAAAGAGTAAAAATTCTGACATTTGTATGCATTATACACATTAAATGCAGATTTAGTTTGGTCCCATACGTTTATACCGAGAAAAGCTCGGAGGAGGTGTAATGAAGAGTGCTTAAGACTTAGATGGAAGAGCAGAATTTTCAGGTTTCTTTTTTCGCTCTGACTTCTGAGAAACGTGTATATTAACAGACTGTAGGACCACATGGCAACAAAAGGCTGTCTGTCATCCTTTTGCCTGAACAAAGAGAAACGGTTACACCGTGATTTCTATCCGTTTGGGCAGCGACAGCAGCGTCTGGCCTGCACCATGAAGGGTTAAACATTAGTTTTCCTATAAATGCAGCCAGTGGGAGTCGGATAAAGAAAGAGAAAGAAGAAGGCGAAATGGAGAGGCTCTAGATTAGTGATTACAGCTCAGGGAGGGGCAGTGGACTTGATTCCAGCGCAGACCGGTTCAAACCAAGGTCTCTGGTGAGGAACTAACCATGCGCTGTACACAGGGTTAGGATCAGTCAACGTTTGCTGGAAAACAGCCCTTGACAGAAATCAGTGTTTTGTCTGATGGGATGCTGTGGGCTGTGACACTTGGCCGGTCTCACATTAACAAAAGCCTCCTCTTGATTCTTTATTTAGCTTGTTTTATCATAAACCAAGACAAGCTGCTTGATCTTTCCTGAAAAAGGCACCAGAGAGTGATCTAAAATTGGAGAGCCAGTGACTAAAATGATTATATATTCCCTTTCATCAGACATTTGTTCACAATGCTTATTTTAAGGAGCTTTTAAGGAGCTGGGCGGTTACCAGCTGCCCCCTCGCTGTTCCAATTTCTTTAGAAATAGGTTCATACATTTTTTTTTTGCATTGTTTAATGAATGGTGATACTTGACTTGCTATTAAATGTCTGTAATGTATTAATACAAAGTTTATTGGGTTTGAGGTGATCCTCAACATAATGTGAAAGGTACCTTGAGATACAATCTGAGCTAGTTGGTGTTTAGACCACAAATAGTCCTGCCAATTCCAACACAGTGTAAAGATTTTACTGCTCTGGGCAGTTATCGCAGTCACATTATACTTGTGGTGACGATCGAGAGGTAAACTGCAGAACTACGGTGTTGATGGTACACGCTAATGTACCAGGAACGTGCTTGCACATATTTAGGTGGTCAGCAGATCAAAAGTTGAGCCAAGTTCAACTGTTTATGCCAGACAACCCTGTTCCTCTACGCTGGCACCACTGCTTCAATTGAGTCACCTGATTTAATGAGGGGGCTGCATGTTTTAATTCCGGGCTAATGTCGGTCTGAATGTGGCCTCAGGGTCAATGTAGGTTAGCAAGGTTTTCTTAATGGTGACTAGTCTAAGAGTCCACAGCCATGTGCCATCTGTGAGGCTGTACTTAGGCACAGCTGTGTTTTGAGCTAATTGCTAACATAAGCATGCTAACATGCTCACAATGACAATGCTAACATGCAGATGTTTAGCAGGTATAGTGCTTACCATTTTCACTTCACTCTTAGATTAGCGAGACGAGAAGTTATTCCAGTTCATCCTGTGAATGTCTGTATCTGATATTCGTAGATGTTGAGCTATTTCACAGGATAAGTGAAACGTTTGGCCTGCTGGTGGCACTGCAGGAAAGGTCAGAGGGTCACCAAAGTATTTTGGATCTGTACCAAATGTAACAATCCATCCAATAGGTTGAGTCTGGATCAACGTGGTAGACCGACCCACCAACATTGTCATCCCTTGAATGTTTGGGAGAAAAATTTGTTGAGGTTTAGGACAAACATCAGGGCTTTTAGAGATTTTAATGAGTAGAGATACAGCAGATGAGCAATCACGTGTGTTGCACATCTACTCATTTACATCCCACTTTGACCGACAAGCTATCACTTTTGGGGTTCTTCTGTCTTTGATAGAAGACAGTGAAGGTCTGAGTATATAGCCACACTGTTATAATAACCAACACGAAAAGGAGTAGTCATTTACTTTTCTAGATAGAACTCAGTGAACTTAATATTTGCTGAGTAACACTTGTCTGATTTAGTTAATTCTGCTTAATCATCAGTTACAGGCAGAGGCTGCAGTGAATGACTGTTTAGTGATTCACATTAAGTTATAATCCTCAAGCACCCTTCCCCTTAAATCCGACTGACAAAGTTGCCTCCTCTAGTGTAGAGTGTGTTTGACAGTTCAGTCCAAAGCACTGCGCTATTTTCTTCAGCAGCTGGTTGACTGGCTGCTCAGGACAGAGCAGAGGTCAACAGGTTATGTCAGACCCATACAGGAAGAGGGTCAAGTGTGTGCGAAGAAGAAGAAGAAGAAGAAGAATGCAGGAAAAGAATGGGCACTGACTGCCTGAGACTTTTCCTCGAAGCGCCGTCCTGTCTGAGTCACAGCGTTTCCCACAAGGGCCCCAATGTGTAGTGGCATCATCCGGATTCGCTCATGATGGGAACACAGAAGAGACAGACTGAAAATGAAACACATTCCTGGGCATCAAAGAAGGAGTCCTGGAATTTGGCACATTTGCGCTTTCTGATTGTCTTTGTGCAGATGTCATTCGCTCTGGAGCAGAGCTGCACAGTCTGAGGGGGCCTCTTTGTTGTTTTTGGATGAGTCAGTGTATTGTGCATACTTGCTCTCTCACTCTGCTATGCCATTTGCTTAGTCCTCGCATTAACACTGCTGTACATGTCACTGGCACTGCGTCACTGGTCCGCGTTGGAGGTGACCCCTGCCACCTGGATGGCCCCCACAGAGGGACCATGCTGATACAATGACGCTTCATCCACATCCCAAAGCAAAACATTGGAAACATCGTGGCAACTCAGGATCACACTGTGGTTTGCGACAGCGATCCTTCCTGTCGCTGCGGCAGCTTGTCGACAAACATGGATGCAGATGACGACCACAGAATATTGGAAAGGAAATATGACCATATATAGTAGAAGTGCTGTTGAGTCTCCATGTGGTGTGTTTGCAAGATTAAATTCTTTCCCCTAAAAATGCACTCCCATTCTGTGAGTATACTTGATGTTTAAAGCTGCATTTGACTCCAAGGTAACAGACCCATCTCATTAGCGTTCATCACAAAGTCCGGCTACAAAGCAACATGGCAATCTTCATCATTTTGATGCTGTAGATCCCCCAATTTGTCCAACTGAAATTTAGTTCCCTTCTCCACTAACTAAACTGCATCTGGCATATTCCTCCACGCTCTGCTGTGAGTCTGTTTGGTTAATGGCCAGATGGAGCTTAGCAATCAAGGCGGGATCAAGTTCTTCAAAACAATAGGTAAACAATCTAAAACTAGTTTAACAGGATGGAAGTAAACCAACAATTTAAAGCTAAAGGATTTGTAATGAACAAGACTTCTACAAGAGTGTACAGCCATGCCAGCGGCTCTGTGAGGCTGTACTTAGAAACAGCATTGCTTTGAGCTAAATGCTAACATCAGCATGCTAACAGGCACATAACAACAGTTAACTCACTGATATTTAGCAGGTACAATGTTCAACATGTTCACCTTGCTAGTTTAACATGTTAGCAGGTTAAAACTTAACACTTTTATTTAACCTGAATTAACTGGTTTATTTTGTGGTTAATTTAATATATGGTTGATGCAATTAATTAGCAATGTAAGCCTCTAGGCCACCAGGGCCACACACATTTGCTAATTAACACTAAACACAAAGGACAGCATTCTGACAGGACTGTCATTACAGGCTGTCATTAGGATTCATCCTCTGGGGACCGTGAATGTCTGTGCAAAATGTGTCGTTGTTGTTGAGATATCCCATTCTGGACCAAAGAAATGGACCTTGGTTAAAAATGCTAAGCCAATAAGCTGACACTGTTGACCATACCAAGCCTGCACACACACTGCAAATGTTAGGGGTCCCAGGGTGGGGGACCGGGGTAACAATTATATGTACCTGTATAAAGCAGGTGAAACACGAGGCATTTAGGACACGGCTTGTTATGTTCGCCTCCTCTCCGCTTCTCTGGGCTAGATTTATTTAACACTTGCAATTTTTGTCACAATACACCATCCATTTCTTTCCCTTTATCACATTTACATTCATCAGACATTACGTCTGTGGTTAACACAGTTAACTGGTTTACATAGTAAATACATTCTCTGTCAGCACCTGTTCAAACACGGCAAACTCATTTTTGTTTTGAGTATACTGACCGCAAACCTGTTTCCAGTGAAACCCATCAGTCTGTGTCCTCTGTCAGGCATTTCATATGATCCGAAGTGCCAAGTGAAGCATGGTTTGCAACAAAACAGTTTGTTGATAGCTGATAATGATGCCTTGTGATGATCGCCAGCTCCAGGTCACTCTGGCTGTGCAGCTTCGTGTTGCAAATGTTGCTTTACTCGAACTTCAGATAAATGACAGAACCGGCCCTATCCGGTATTAATCCCAACCACCTTGGAGACGCAGTGCTGTGTAAGCAGACACCTAGTAAGCCCAAGGGCTGAATCTTCTACGAAATGCTCTGACCTTTATTAACCTCTGGCTCTGTGGCGGTCTCCCTGGCAGAACAGTCTGTTCTGTGAGATGAGTCCCTGGAGTTGCAGCAGGGCCATGTTGAGGGCTTGTTCAGGATGGGGGCCTCTATTGTTTGCATTTGTCTGTATCAGTGTGTGTTCATATGTTGTATTTGAGTGTGTGTTGTAGGCAGCTCTGGAGAAAGCCCTTTCCTGTGCGGCGCTGGAGGTTCCTTGTGTGTCTTGGCGGGCCGGCGGTCCTGCAGACATGCTGTCTCGCTCCAGTTCCACCACAAGGCCTTCCCATTGTTCTGCTCCTCACTCCCTTTGTCCTGTTCAGTCTACCTACCCCCCACCGCCCTCCTACACCTCCACCCTCTCCTCCCGTCGCTTGCCCTGCAGGTGCAGCTCATCTGTGGCCCAGAGAAGGAGGAAGTGCAGGCCGAGAAACAATAGCAGGCTTCAGCTCCTATTTATACATCAAATCCTTGTTTAATCTATGCATTTGATTGGTTATTTTAGGGGGTTGACATCAGTTTGTGCGATTTTGTAACCACACTGGATTGTAAAACCCTGTGTCAGCATACAAATATGTTCAGCCTGTTGATGGCCAAGTACTCTATGGGATTCCCCCTTTGACCCGGGTGTAAAGTTCATTTTATGTGGTATGTATTGACTAATTGTACGATATGTTAGTATGTGCTGTGGAAATCACCATTATCTCCCACAGATATTATTTTATATTTCAGAAACTTCATCTTATCACAGATGGGGAGAATAAAACTAATAGCTGCAGCCTGTTGGGTCAAAGACAGGGACACACCAAGATTAGACCTGAACACAGTTAAGTGCAATAAACGTATGACGTAAGGAATGTATGTTGGTGCAGTGCAAAGGGTCGACACTGTCTCTGCTGGTGCAATCGCTCGATGATAACATCCTCGGAGAGCAGTTGAGAGTTTGCAGATGAACGCCAACATGTTAATACAGATCAAAGTGCTCAGCTGACAATAGGGGCAGACAGATAATGTGTAACAGGACAGTGAGTGCATGCCCTGGTTGAAGTACGCTCAGTTTGAATTGTGAAGACTTTGTGCTTTTAGTGGAATGTAAGATTATTGCTGTGCATTCACACCTCAACTAATAACAGTACACACACCAGCCAGTCAGTGGCCCCTCGGACACACGAATATTTGTTGTTTTGTCTCGCAAATGAGTTACGCAGCCGTAAGATACTATACACTGCAGTTTGCACTAAGCTAAAACATTTATTTGGGTGTCCTTTTTGCACTCACTTGCGACACAATGAATACGTCTTGTGACAGACCAGGGTCCGAGAGGCAGGATTCACCATGAAATAGGACGCTCAGCAGCCAGAATTCAATAAACAAAGGAGCTTTTATTCATAACGTGTAGGGAAGATGGGACTGGGACAAACGATAACACAAAAACACCCTCCGTCACCGGGTATGTCTATCTCACTTGTGGTGGGGAGTCTCGCCGTCTCCTCTTCGGGTGCCGGCTCCTACTCCTTATGACTCCCCGCTGGTTGATTGGTCGGGCGTGGCGCTCGTCAGCTGATGGCTGACAGGTGCGCTTCCACACAGGTGTGTCGTGGCCATACGGGATGTATACCCCTTCATTAATTCGGCCGGGGCCCCGCCTCTTGGGGGGCTGTGGCTGAGGCCTCCAGCCTGGTCTGCCACAGTCTCCTTGAGGGCATTCATGGTGTTGCACATTGATGCCACACAAAAAGTGCAACACAAATCCTCCAACGTCAACGACAGAATAAGTTGTTTGCCAATGACTCACAAAACTATAAAACATATATGGGCATACTGGACCTTTGCTAAGATACTTCGCAGGACCCTCAAGTTCCCAGGCCTCCGGCAGAGGACCCAAACTTGAAGGACGAACAGACCGACCGAAAGGGCGAGTGGGGATTTATTTTTATATATACACACTCCTTTGAGTTGTTAGTGTTTTACAGCTGCTGTCCAGGCTGTACTGTATTAGGAATTAAAGTGCGCAGTGCTTACATCCCGGGCCTCTCTGGGTATTGCTCTCAGCCAAATGTTCATTTTCACAGTTCCAGAGTAAGTTGTGCATAACAATAGCTGCTTCCAAGCACACAGACCTGCCCGCATCCATCAGCTGAGACAGGAACTTGATAAAGAAAAAGATACGGCTTAATTGCTCCGTCGCTGATCCATATCTGAGTGTGCAAACGTCAGGCATTACGCCACTGGGGGAGCGGATATGTAGTCCGTCTACAGTCACGCATTGGTCAGGGCTCGGTTTAAGTCTGTGCTCTGTAATAGAGCTAATGTCTTAACCAGCTGTTGTGAACACTTTATTAGGGCAACTTAATTGACATGCCAGTGATTTTCAAAGGGAAAATGCACTTTGTTCATATGTGATATGTTGGGCATCATTTACTTCTGCCAGTTATCTTACATTGAAATTAGGCCATATCTGCTCTGCAATCTCACATTTCGTAACACATTTCACTGATACGTTTGTGGACACAATGGCTCTCTCAGTGGCCTGAATCTGAATGACATTTGTCCAGATGTTATGCTCATATATAGCAATATATATTTATATATATATATATAAGTACATTCATAACAATCAGATCTTGCTAAACAAAGCAGATATGGTGAAGATTATTTAAAGATTTTTGCACACCTTTTGGTATTTTAGTGAGAGATAAAAAATAGACAAGACATGTCAGCAGCCATGCTGCAAGGCTATACGTTTAGGCACAGTGGTGCTTTGAGCTAAACGTCATGCTAACATGCTCACAGTGATAATGCTAGCATGTTGATGATTAGTAGGTATAATGTTTACCATCTTCATTTTGCATGTTAGAAATAAATTAGCACTAAACAAAGTACATCTGAAGCTGATGGGAATATTATTCATGCAGGAATTACTCTTAAAAAAGAAATTATAGTTTTGACCTGATGGTGGCGTTAGATTAATGATACCAAAATCAGTAGGATGCATCATTTGTACAAAATTTGGCACCACTCATTAATAGATGTTTTTCACGCAATAAGTGAAAAACCTCCAAAGTCAACAGGATTCATCCTCTTGGGACCATGAATGTCTATACACAAACCATATAGTTACAGTCAGGATATTTCTCTCTGAACCTGAGTGCTGGACCAACATTACACTCTCTGTGAAGTTGCACCAATATTGTGGCTCAAATCACATTTTGACCCAAAGTGCCTGTTACACACCTTCTGTCTCACAGGCCTGAGTGTAACCTGCTTGTATATGACAGCAGAAGGACCATATTATCTTATTGTCTTCTGCAGCGGAGCAGTGAAAAACAGCAAAACCATTAGGTCTGTGCTGCACTGCTCAGCATGAGCTCTGAGGACCCTGCTAAAATATACATTTTGTCCTCCCTCCTACATTCTGCTCTGCAGCTGCTGCTAAGAAGTGAGAGGCTGTATTTATCTTGGCCTATAATCAACATCACTGTGACCACTAGAGTGAGAGGGAGGCAGTCGGTAGTTGTTAGGCTGTGGTGGTGGGAGGGGGGGGGGGGGGGCATGAGAGCTCTTAATCTGGCTACTGATGTCGGATCAGTGCAGCAGTGAAGATGAAGGCTTTGGCAAACCAACGGGGCCACATGATGCGAGTATGACTGGTCCTTCACAGGGTCAGTACTGCAGGTGGTCACGGTCATGTAGTAGGATGCCATTGGCCTCAATAGTATTCCTCCTTACTTCCTGCAGGATTCGGAAATGAGGAAACCAAGAGACAAATAAAAGATTATTAAATCCATTATATATTTATGCGTATGAAACAAGGTGGAATATGCCCTTAAGTAATGTTGCTGCAGCGTTGCCATGTTTTCCTTTGCCAAACAATCGATCCATTTAAATGTTCCTGTAACAGCACAGAGCGTTGTTCAGTGACTGTGTCAATAGTGGCTGTGCAAGAAAACAAAGAGTTGGAATAAATTCAGTCAAACATAAACAGTAGAAAAATAGACTTGGGTGTTGGGGAGGGTTGCTACAATGACAAACCATCAAACATTTATGTATGAAAGCTTTTGGAGAAACAAAAAAATAATATATTTGTTTCTTTCAAAACCATTTACAGGACACAGATGAAAGAGTGACACTCTTGGATGGGTGTCAGAGAAAACATGGGCAAGAGGAGGGAGAACGGTAAATACATGTAGACTAATGCTAATGCTAATGCTACTTCTACCACCGCCAATAATAATAATAATTATGATATAGTGGCCACTGGCAGCGAAGCAGGATCGGGGCACCGTCAGGGAGATCCAGAACGGGTCAACAGTATTGTTATTGTTACCTTTTGTGATTATTAGTATGAATATCATCTCTGCACTGTCGTTACCATGGTTCCACTTATCAATAAAATGTTATTTTGTTTATTGTGACTGACACAGATCCAGGTTTGGGTCACCCTCAGACCCTGGTACAAGGGAGCTGGCCCATCATGGGCTGGATCCTTTGATCCCCAGAGGATGAAATTTTGCTGATGTTGGTGAACCCCTGGCTTTTTCTCTAGCGCCAACAGGAGGTTGACATTTGTGGACCACAGTGAAATTCCATGACACCTATCGGGTGGATTGCCATGGAATTTGCCACAGCTATTCACGGTCTGCAGAGGATAAACTGTAATGACTTTGTTGATCCTCTGACTTCTCATTTAGCACCACCAGCAGGTCAAAGGTTTCACTTATTAACATCTACAGGATGGATTGGCACAACATTCATAATTCCCAGAGGATGAATCCTACTGAAGTTGGCGAGCCCCGGACGTTTCCTCTGGTGCCACTATGAGTTATGAATTATGAGTTATTTTATTGAAATATTGTGACAACTATTGGATGGATAGTTGCTAAACACGTAATCATCATCACTTTGATTACAATAATAATAACAATAATAATAATAATAATGTTGGCTCCATTATATGTGACACCAACTTTTCTCCTCATGGGAAAAACAAGTTTCTTTTCCTCCTAGGTAGCAATATCTTTGCTGGAAATATCACACAATTTTAATAGGATAAAATCTTCTGGATTTTCACAACATTTAATAAATACACATCAGCTGATGTCTTCCATTAAAAACATAATGAAACAAAGCATCTCCAGTGAAACCTGGCCAGTCAGAAAGTGAGTTCAGGACACAGGCGGCCTTCAGGCTGCACGGGGAGAGAGTTAATGCTGGATCAGCACATTCAACGACAACGACAGGGAGTAAAACCTACAGCGTATCTGCCAGCATGCGCTTGGACCAGGCTGGCGGCCACAGAAACAGTTTCAAACCTATTCAATTTAAACCTGTGGGTGAAGCCAGAGGGAGCTGGAGAGAGCATAGCAGATCGCACCACACACCACTGCTTTATCCAGGCAGCCTGGCACACACTGTAAAGCCTATAAGCAGATCAGCCGTCAGCTGGCCAGAGCAGGCACAGAACAGCGACCTCTACTCTAGAAGGCTGGGCTTTGTGTTTTAGTGACACAATTCTGTGATTCTCTCCTTGGAAAGCTCTATTCTTAGAGCATTTGTTCCTTTATTCAGCGTTCAGACCCAGGCAGAAGTGCTTACACAGCAGTCTTGGCATATGTGGTAATACTCAAGAGTCTCGTCAGCCAGAGATCATCGTCACCCAAATCCTGCTCAGCTTTTTTCGATCGATCACCAGGCTGACTGGTCCAACGCATGAATCATCAGTTGCTCCACGCCTGCAGATGATGAGGGAGTTGCGTACTTTCAATCCGATCAAGAGCGCTGAGAACACGCAGGTGCTATACAAAAGTAGAAACACTACGCATATTGTTGCCCAAAGTTATGAAGCATTTATTAACCCTGGCTGGAGTTATGTCACAGAGCTGGATGTAGGTTGCAGTGTGCCATTAAGCTGATTTTACTTTTCACTACATGGCCCAAATTATTCTTTCAAGGATTAAAAATTACTCTCAAATTCACAGTTTTCGGCAAGTCTTTGCACCCGGAGTCCCTCTCCCCGGTGATCCAAGCCACCAGGAGCTTTCATGCACCATCTGTTTAAGCTGATGTTCACCGAAAGTCTGCCAGAGCACGAAGAAAGACAGGAGAACAGGGACTGTTTGCAAGTGGATGAAAGGGAATGAGACAGACAGAGTGTGGCCTTCTTCGGTGTGGTTGTCTCGCTGGCGCTCGTCTGCTCCCGGGAGCAGGCTAAACACTGAGATGAGATGGATGAGATTGCAGCTGGCGTCCGCGTGGAGCCATGAAAACTGGTTCTAGCCAGGTTCCTTTGTGTTGCATGCAAAATGGGACACCTGTGTCTTGTGTTCTGCGCTCTTGCATCAGCTTGTCGAGTGACCTTCGATGCAGCTGAAAGGTCACAGACTGGATCGCTGCAACCTGCTGTGTTCATCATCAGAGGCCGAACCCTTTTCGATATCACATGCCAAAATATGTTTGATGGCACGTTTTGCTTGAGATTGGCTTTTTTTTTTAACTTGTTGTCATATTGTTGCATCACATCCAAAAGTTGAAGGTCACTATTCTCAACCAGTGCAATTTTGTGACTTTTCCCCTACTATCATTTACATCATGCAAGTTGAGATTCAACCCACTGACACTAATTGGTAGTTGGATTCAGGGACAGGGAAAAGACTGCAAGACTGCAAAGCGGACAGCGCCATCTGTTGTTTATTAAACAGCATCACCGGTTAACTTAAAATATTCTGAAAATCATTCAATTTATTTGGAAGATACTGTAAGATTTGATACGGTCACTTTATATTTATATAATTTGTCCCTTTTTAAAAAGGTAGATATCACACAATGAATGTATGTACAAAAATAAAATCCATGATCAGCCAGGAAAGTCACAGAAAAGCACACATGAAAGCTCCCCTCCAGACATGTATTAAAACATATATACAAATGTAATAATGTGTGTCTGATGTGTTTTTCCCAACAAAAGAAGCATAATTTCCACATTCAAATCCATAAAAAGGTGTCTAGTCCTTCTAGTTCAAATCCCACAATCTATGTTCATTTCTAAAGATGTCCTGCTGTGTGTGTGCAGCTTCACGTTTCTACATCACACTTGTACAAGTTGCAAATTGGACCAGGCTTGACTTCCAACCTATTCGTGATGTCACAAATCTTGCTTGTAGGCCAAGTGAGCAAATAGAAACGTTCCACTTTCAGCAGATGAACGAGAAGACTGGTGTCAAACTGCACAGACATCACTCTGCACAGTGAAGCTCAGACATCCAGCCGGAGGAACAAGAAGAAAAACTGATGTTTGAGTGGAGGGGAACTTTAAATATAATTTAATATCATATGATTTAACTGCTTTTATAAACCATATCCTGTCTTTCTTGAGTTCCTTTTCTTTTTTCCAAGCTGGGATAATATAATTTGTGTTTTTGACACTATTTAAATGAACTTCTTTCCTTTCAGTTTCTATTTGGAAAATAAATCCTCAGCAGACATTTCGACTTGTCGTAGTAGGAAAAGGTGTCACTAAGAACCTTAGCAATGGCTCTGTTTGACTGCAGCAGTGAGCCACAATACCAGGACCACGACCTGACATTGATACGAAGTGAAGGCTGATTGGTCGTTCTATTGCAACATCAGCACGCAGCAGAAGAGCGACGCATCTGCCATTTTGGACTGAAGGCGCCAGTAAAACGTAATGTATGTAATAGTCCACAGACCCGTGTTTGAGAGGATGTAGTCTGACAGGATCTCCTCTAAGAAGATGCATTAAAATAAATATGAAATAAAAGTGACATTAAGCTATTTGTCCTCCCTGCAG